>BQNB010052398.1:24632-40516 GCA_026074375.1 Tanacetum coccineum
CACCTATTTTGGTGTTGCAAAACCAACCAAACATCCCTCCCCCGGCTGTCCCGCAGCCAACCAAACATCCCCCCTGGCTGTTTTACCACAAACCAACCGCACCCGTGTTGGCTGTGGTGCCCGTAAACCAACTCACCCTTTGCGGCTGTGGTGCCCGCAAACCAACGCACCCCTTGCGGTGATAAACCGTGAAACCAAACGCACCCTACCTATGGTGGTTCACCACCGAAACAACACCACCCCCCTGTGGCTGCTAGACCCCACTCGAACGCACCCTTGTCAGTTTCTACATCAACCCAACCCACCCTATACAATTAATAACAAAATCAAACGCCCATATGGCTGCAATCCTTAAAACCGACTCACCCGCGTGGGTGATAACCACATAAACAAACACACCCTCGGTGCGGTTTACAGCCGAGGACAAGCACCCTCTTCGGGTCGCGGCTGCAACTGAAACAAATACACCCTTGTGGCGGTTATAACCCAACCCGAACGCACCTCTTGTGATGTTGTTGACTGCCAAATGCACCCTTGTGGTGGTGGCAGCCAACCAAAACGCACCCTCCTTGGCATGAAAATCAAATGCACCACTTTTAGTGGTTTAATACCACACACACCCTTCGGTGTTTCACTTGGAGGGTGATGACGAGTTGGGGATGATGGTGGTGTTAATGGTGGCGGCGTGGTGAGGGTGACGGTGGGGTAAACGTGGTGGTGTAGTCGCGGTGGTTGGTGGCGTGGCAGTGGTGGAGAGGGTGTGGAGGCGCGTGGTGGTGAGGATCAGATAGATCCGGTGATGGGGAGTATTTTTGGGCTCGGCCGGAAAGCTCGCCGAAAAAGTTTTCCGGCGGCGGTTGGCCGAAAAAGATGGCGGCGGTGGTTGGCCGGATAATGAGGGAGAGAGAGAAGATGGTGTGTGTGTTTTTATTTATTATTTTGAAAAATGAAAATTGTATATAAATTTTGAGCAATGCTACATTCACAAAGGATTTACAAAATAAAATCCACAAAGTGACTTGTCAAGTGTGTTGGTCCAATCACATTGCATATTAATTTATCTTTCTTCTTGCTTACCCTCCACATTTTGTTGCCAAATCATCGTGTGGATATTATTTTGTAAAGTTTTGGTGGATGTAGCATTATTCATAAATTTTATATATATATATATATATATATATATATATATATATATTTATTTATATATATATATATATTTATATATATATATATTTATATATATATATATATATATATATATATATATATATATATATATATAAGTTATAAAATATATGTGGCAAGTCCCAATAAGTTTGGGGTTTACATTGTAAATATTTCCAAGGGACCAAAAGTGTAACATTTGAGTATTTTTTGTAAAATAATGGTTCGGGACTCGTTTGGACTAGTTAACGGTCGATTCAAGACACGAAACTTGCGCCATTGTTTTCCAAATCATTTTTCCCATAAAAATTAGTATTCATTTGATAGTATTTCATAAATATCTTTATAACGTTTATAAAAATATTTGTTATCTATTTGGAAACCCGGTTATGTTTTGTCCGAAAGTAAAAATAAAAATAAATTTTTAACCCGAATATTTGCGTTATCAACAAACGTTTTCGAATAAAATGATGACTAATTTATTAAATATTTTTGTTTAATAAAAAGTGTTAATTAAATATAATTTAATTATTTTCTTATTTCTAAAATCTTGCGAGGGCATTTCAGTCACTTTCTGAATGTTTTCAGGTCTCGGTCAAAACTAAAAAGTTGTCCGGAATGTCATTTTACATCAAATTGCTTTAGAGTCCGAGTCGTGAAAATGTGATTTAGCGGCTCATTTTTGATAAATCAACTTAGAAATAACATATATTTTCTCGTTTCAAGTCAAATAGTGTTAAAAATAACTTGCACATGAGAGATGTAATAATAAATATGATTTATTATTTAAAATATGTTTATAAAATTTTTTTTGGGTCACACGGTAATCGCTTTTATGTGACAATAAATGACAAAAAGTCAAAAAGTTATGCCAGACCCAAAAAGTCAAAGGATAAAATGGTCATTTAAAATTCTGAAAATTGCCGGATGTTACATTTATATACTGGTTTGATTTTGATTTTGTCATTTGATAGGAAAGTGAAGAATTTAATGAAATATACCTACCAGAGAGACTAACACTCAATGTTGATTTTGATTATTCAAAATCTAAGCTAAAGCAGTCTCTTGTTGTGCTTGAATAAAATATAGATGCCAAGAATCCAGTTTATAGTGTATGGATGATGGAAGATGGTGTTTTAAAGTCGTTTCCAAAGCTATTTACTATTAACACACTTGGTGCATCAATTAAGACAATACTCGAATTCAGGAAGAATGGTGATATTATAGTTGAAACACCGATAAAAGATTATGAAGCAGCATTTGAAGTTTATGAACCTTGCTCGGAACTCATCAATGGTCTTGGGATTCGTGGAGAAGTTGGTTCATTTAATGTGAGTTCATACATGGAAACGCTACTTTTGCTTGATCACTCAGATTGTAGTATGTATTCTTAACGATAATTGATGAGGAAGATAAAGGCCACCTGTTAATATATATAACTGTAACAACCCGAGTTTCACGACGCGTATAACGATCGCGAGTTCGACGTCCTAATAATTATTTTACGAGTTTTCATAAGCGAGCGTCGGCATTTAAATTTTTATTTGTTGTAATTAATTATTTTTGTATTTTATGGTGAACGGAAATTTGAAAATTTTATTTTTGACATTTCACGAGTCAACGTTTGACTATGCGTTCGTTAGTCGTTTTGAGCATCGTTAAAATTTGCGACGCATCTTGTTATTATTCTTAAGATCATAAATTTATTATTTTTATGAATGTCGTCATTTTGTTCCTTGTCTCGAGCCGGATTCGTGTTTTAAAATGTACACATTTTATTAAATGTTAGAAACTAAAATAAAACGTGACGAAATAAAAGTAAGTTCGAAAGTAATTAACGAGTGTTGTGGTCGGTTAATAAACGAACCAAACGAACGTCCCTATGTATTAGTTTTGCAAGACTTAAAAGATGGAGGAACCATTTGTGACAAATGACCAAACTAAATTTCTATATAAACAAGCCCATACATACATTTTTATACTTTACCAAATTTTATTCTCTTGTCCTCTCCTCTTTCTTGAACCGCCGGCACCACATACACCACCATATTCCGACTAATTTTTCGACATGCATTCCGATCCGACTTAAAAATATTAATCCCCTTATCATTTTCTACATATCCCACTAAAAAAGCATAACATGCAATGGGTATTTTGGGAGTTGGAGTTCGGGTTAGATACATAAGATTTCGAGTTGAGGGGTTGTTTAAAATAGTTAGATTAAGGTGTTATCGAAGTGGGTTTTGTCAAAAATTGTTCGAGTGTTGTGTTTATGTTTACGTCCGCGGGTTCGAACCACAAGGAGGCCGAAACCAACACCTTGTGTTTTGTTGTAAGTATCCTCGTCATGTTTATTCCATTGTTTCGTTTGTTTCGCTTTTAATTTGATTTCGTATATTATATGTGATGAGGTCCGACACTTGCGTTGGTTAGAGTGGATTGTGAATGGGTTGATTAGTTGATGGAGATAGGTTAGCTAGGCGTATTTTGATGTCGTTGTGAGGTGAAAATGAAGTTTTGATAAGTTTTGTAAAAGTTAATTTCGAGCAGAAACTTTGGCACGCAAAATGAGGTTCGAAAATTCATAAAATTTGATTTTTGATGTTGAAATATGATAAAGTTCGTCCTAATGTACGTTTCGATAATTCGAACGTCCCGTAACTCCTTATAACGAAGAAGTTACGGCAAAAGCAAGTTTAGAAAAACTATAAATTGCAATCAGCTATTTGAGCTTATCTTAGTTGCTGATCTGATTTTCAACAGCTATTTTGCAGCACTTTCGACCTCCGTTCGGCCTTCGACGAAAACACGAAAGTTGCTCGGAATAACGTTTTTCTATATAACTATTTTCTTTGGTCAAAGTCACGAAAAACAATGATTATAGCGGGTTAATCTGTGGACAAAACTGCTTGCATTTTATCTAAACTACAAGTAACAACAGAATTGAAAAAGTGTGTTTTGGTCATTTTCTGTCAAGATTCAGGTCTCGGCTAAAACTAAAAAGTTGTCCGGATATCGTTTCGCATAAAAATTCTTCCTTTGGCCGAAAATCGTGAAAATGTTGATTTAAGTGTTCGTTTGACGCGGGTTCAATTTTGGGTAAAATAAATATAAGTATAAAAGTAAAAGCAGGTCAAATGTTGGACTTTTAAAAAGTCATCGGGTCATATAAAAACTTAAGAATTTTTTAATCTAAGTACATGGTTTAAATAAATGATAAGTACTAAAATAGATTAGATATTACACTTACAAGATCGGTGTAACTTTCCGAAAATAGTAACTTTCTAAAAATAGAAAGTTATCAAAAATATAACGTTTTCAATTAAAGTCACGTAAGATAAAACGTGAGGGACAATTATAACTCAATGTTGTGGGGTTTTAGGATCTAAGGCGCAAATGAATTTCTCATCACATGTACGAATATATATACTACATATATATAATTTTGCCGTTACGATGTACGCATCGCTGATTATACTTTGAGTGTATTATAATTAAGCGACATAATTATAGGTCGTGATCGTATTGCCGATTTTCCGTATTAGATTTGATTAATCGATCGTCGTCTTGGATCGAGATGAGTTCATAGCATCGCTTTTAAAGTTTTCAATGTTTTTAACTCCGCGAGGGGGGTATATTGCTTGTTCTGTGAAATTGAACGCAAACTATTTTGATACTTGAATATGATTCCTTCACTACTGAGTATATGCCTTTTTCTGTATGACTGTTAGTTACCATGTGTTGGTAAGCGTTAATGCATTAAATAGATCTATTGGGTTTGACAACCCTGTCTGGGGTTTGAATCCGTTGGGACCACCCTGTCAAACAGACATTTTGTGGTTAGTATTAGGAGAAGTGGCATACTTCTCAGACATGATTTCGTCTTACGGGATGAATGTGTTAAGTTTCGGTACACGGGCTCTTTAGTTGGAAATCAATATTTTTATAACTTGACTTACGAGCCAACGTTATACGTTTTGTTGAACCAAAATATGCGTTCTAACAGTTATTTGTAAACTCTATGAATCCACTCAACGTTTTGTTGACTTTTTAAGCATGTATCTCAGGTTAATTATTGTTGATGGCTGGATGGGACAGAACGCGGATATCAAGGACGATGCCTCGGTGAAGTTGTGTTATAAATTAAAAATAATGTTTTTAGAAATCAAGTCGTGTTGTGACTTTTAGAAATAATTTCTATAATGGTATTGGGACCTATGTAACTCTGATCTTTCTAATAAATAAAATTGTGTTTTATAAACGTATCTTTGAACGCTTACTGGGACTCGTGTGCATGTATTATGAAGTAGCACCCCAAATGTTGTATTCCGCTGCGTATTGTATTTTGGGGGTGTTACAGAGTGGTACCAGAGCACGAGATGTAGTGAACTAAGTCGTTTTACAAAACTTGGACTACAACTGTTTTCGGAAAATTTTCACGAGTCCTTCATTGTTGTCCAATATCCGCGCGCTCATCGTTCCCGATCCTTAGAAGCCTTATGTGGTATATTTGATTGCATATTATGTGCGTAACAAGTGGATGACACTTGGTAAAAGTAATGATTATAAATGTATATACATATGCATACGGCATCCGTTCTATGACGTACAATTATATATATCTTGATATTCGCTTCTTGCGAAGAGTTTAATTTCTTTAAACATTTCGATGCGATATGATAAAATTATTTTGATACATGATGAAAACATCGTTGTTATATGATTATCTTCGAAACTTTTTGCGACTTTACTTTGTTATCTTTTGATGTCGGGACTCGACTTAGTTTTCGATCCCACTCGTGTGATTTATTGTTCGACTTCGAGTTCGAATATTTTCCTATTGCTTTTAAATTGCATATGTTGTTTCGTAACCTATTGTTTTGAAATTTTCCAGTTGATGGGAGTGTGACTTTTATATGTCATCACATGAACCCTCATTGTTTTGTAAAACGACTATTAACTTATTCTCGCGTAACGTGTCGTTTGGAAACGGCTATTTTTGGAACTTTCGAATAAAGTTGGTGTGTTTGCGCTTTGATTCTTTTGTATCGACCTCTACTTAGTAAGTCTTGAAATGTTTGATTCTGGAAATCTATGAGTTTTTGTGTTTGAAAGAGTGTTAAGTCATTGGGTATGGCTTTGTATTGGCGTTTGGAGGAATTAAAATGGTGTTTGGTTGGATTTTGAAATGGATTTTATGACAGTTTGTAACCAGCAGGTTGTGGGGTTGATTGTGAATTATTTTTGGTCTTACGGCACCTGGGAAAGCCAATTGAGATGTTGGTACATGTTTAAGGTACATGTGGTGAGTTGGATAGAATTTTAACTCTTCCGGATAAGTGAGATATCGTCGTTTTTCTAAAACTAGTCAAATCTGGTATAACGTTGGGAAAAGGAGTATAAATCCATATTTTTGTAATAACCTTTCAAAAAAAAATCAGGTACCTGTAGAAGGCTCTTAGGGCTATCACCTCCAAGCGGTTTCACATCAAAAGCATCAATAAATTTTGAATTATGCTCATTTTCGTAAACTACAAAAATTTGTCAAACTTTCTTTGGGGACTGCTTTAGGATAGCAGCTTGTTGGGTATGTTTCAAAATATTTTTGGTCTATGAAGACCTGGGAAGTTAGACTAGGAGGTAGAAAAACCTCTTAGGTACATGTAGGAATTCAAATGGAGTTATATCGACACCCGACGAATGAGATATCACCGAAATGGCAAAACTAGTCAAAAATTAAGACCAGAGTTTGAATGAGTAATATGTTCAAAAACATATATAGAAACACCTAAATATATAAAACTGTAAGTTCTAGATATTGAACAAACTTAGATGTGAGCGGTCGTTTCGGCTTTGCGGACGCACAGTTTAGGAGATACACTCAGTGTAGTGGAGCGATAAAATTTTAGAAAAATGGCGGCTTTGATAAATAAGGGTAAAATGGTAATTTCACCTTGGATCCAAAACTTTCTAGGCAGTGGGCCCTAAGTTTCAAGAAATTAGACCCGAAATTCTTTCCGTGGACGAAAACCTTATAGTCTTATCATCCACGAACTAGTAAGTAGGAGGATTTCAGGATTTAGATTTATTGGATTAAGGTATTGTTGCCTATCTTATCACCGACGTGGTGATTGCGCACTCTTTAGCTATTACTTTTGATTTAGAACTCTGGGAGAGTTCATGTATATGTAGTTTATGTATTAGAAACTTAGAATCTTCATGATTGGATGTATCGGTCTTGGAACCAAAGATTGTAACTTTTAGGGGATTTTTGGTTGTACGTGTACTACCCCAGCATTGTTATTATTATTATGGTTATAAATATTATGATTATCCTTGATTATGAGTTTGTGTGATTGTAGATGTTGATGTTTTGAGTGGCTTTGTTACTAGATTGACTTAACCCTGAGTGTGGAATGATTCCGGTTGGTGGATCCTCCGCACGTGTACGATAGTTGCTTGCATAGTCCATGGGTGGGTATTATTTTTAGAACTTGCTTTGACTATTGACCGAACTGTATTTAATAATGTTTTGTGAATTGATAATTTTAAAACTGTGGAAATTGCAATAACGAATTTGTGTGTTGGACAAATGTCGTTGCGCGAATTGTACTAATTTTGTTGTGTAAACTGTTTGTGTAAACAATGGAAAAATGTGTTATCAAATTTTATAAACTAACCCTATGGTGTCAAATAAAATTTTCTTTTCATATATATATATATATATATATATATATTAATCTCCTTTTAAATAATAAAAATGGAAGGTGGAATGATGTTATCTTCTTTTCTTTCTTTGGAAACAATCCTATTTTATTTTTATATCATTTCAAAAAAAAATTATATAACTTACGCGTGTAGCGTATGAAAAATGATCATTTTGATGAGGATGGACATGATGTCGTTTGGTCCTCAATTATGCATAACTTGATCAACTATGTATAATTTAGGAAGAACCACGCTATGTTGGGTAAATCGTCACCCTTAAAATGATTGATAATTGGGATAAATGTTTGGGTCAAGCTTTCGGAAGGAGATAATATTTTCACCCTGCTACGGATTCTTATGCAAGTAACCCTACTCCTATTGACTGCATGGAGAGAGTCTCATGCGAGTCGTTACGACCCGAAGGGAAAATACCTACGGTATTGTTTAGAACGAGTGTGTCTAGAAAGGAGTGAAGTCTAATTCATGATAATGTGAGATCGACGGCTATCATAAAGGCTTGTGTTGAGACCAAGTGTGGCCGGTATGCTAGTGAGCAATGGTATAATTGAGCTATCAAGGGTGTAAACCTGATACCGACACTAAGAAGGGATCTTCTTAGAGATGTAAAGATTCCTAAGGTGGGTGTAAGCTAAGAGGGTTAGTCCCGAAGTTAAAAATGAGAAATGGAGAAGACTTCTCCTACGTTAGAGGTGTGTTGCCAATTGTGTATCAATTGATGGCCGTGAAGAAGAATTCTTTTCCCGAGATGGAGAGTAGTGGTAGTATTGTTGTAAATATACTTGATATCGTCAAGGATTAGAATAAGGCACTAAGTGACTCCTGACTTAAGGTTAGGTATAATGATTCTTACTCCTTGACGTAACGACTTAGTGTGCGTATAAAAGGAGCGAAAAGATTGGAGACTCTAGTCAAATGGCGACATCTGTTCCCATCCTGGAGGAACAATCAAAGTAGCTAACGCCCTAAGTCGAACGGTATTGAATTAGTAATGTGCGTAATTATCTCGACTTGATTAGTTGAGTCATCTAGGATTCGACGTAATGCATTAGGACCGAGTCGACTAGGCTAGTCACGATGCGGAAACGTTGAAGTTTTAATTTTTTGTCAAACGAGCAACGAGTCCATGATGTTCAATTGTTTTCTTGATTGTTTTCGATTTGTCTTTCGACAATATGTGTTTTCTGGCGGGATTATCGCCGCCGAATTATGTGAAAAATATGCTTTATGTGTTTTATATGCTATGTGCTTTTGAATGGTAGTAAGCGTTTATATCGCTTTTGTGTTGCCCGTGAAGTGGCATAGGATGTAAGTGAATGAGTATGTATACTCAGGAGTAGAATGGGAGTATGATAGGACGGACATATATATCCAAAAGTATATCGTTAGTCATGGCGTGTTAACCCATGAGTATGATCACGATTAATTAGGAGCTAACCGTGATTTTGCTGGAGTCATTGTCAAGAAGCTTGGTTATCTAGCGAGCTCAGTACGACGAGGAGTTTTGATCGGTTGGGTAAGAACCCATGTGATGAGTGCGAATGATTTTGCCAAGGCTTCTTAGTAAGCAAGCACGACAATACTGTTAAACCTCTATCACAAGCAAGCATGATTATTTTGCTAAAGCCATATAATAAGCGAGCATGATTATTTGGTAAGTGTGATGATGAGCAAGTGCGGTAGAGTGCCTAAGTAAAGCTAGGTAGCAATATAAAGTCATTTTAAAATGACGAATAGGCGAATATGTGATTATGTGGTTATGTGTGATGATGCTATAATGCGTTTGATGGGGGCGTATGTACTCCGGAATATTTTCGCAACCGGTGGTGCATTATTAAATGAGACCAGGAGGGCGACACGAGTATTTTGATTTTGAATATTGATGAGTATTTTGGTTTTGGATAATGACGTATGTTTTAATTTTGATTTATGACGTATATTTTGGTTTTGGTCGGCGACGTATGTTTCGGTTTTGTGTAGCGGTGTGCGCTTTGTTTTATTAGAATGATCAAAAAACTAAGATTTGGGTTGGGTTGATCTCTCGTTTAAAGTCTTTCGTTTAAAAGCGACGCGATTTATGTTTTCCCGGATATGTTTCGTGGCATATTTTGTCTCTAATAATAAGAGCAGTTGTAATTATATTTTTGATTTTGTTGATATAAATTGCCATTGGTTTCGTTAACTTTCCATCCGGAATAGTCCGAGCAAGAATTATATCGCGTGATTTTTGTGTCCGAGCAATCATAAGGAAACTGTCTCACCTCAAGCAAAATTAAGACGAGTAAGAAATGACGAGCACCGGGATGACGCTCCCTTAAGGTGGGTGGAATGTAACAACCCGAGTTTTACGACGGGTATGACGATCGCGAATTCGGCGTCATAATTATTACTTTATAAATTCGTGTAAACGAACGTCGACATTTAAAATTTTATTTGTCATAAATACTTATTTTCGTATTTTATTACGAATGGAAATTAGAAATTTTTATTTTTGATCGTTTCGTGAGTCCACATTTGACCGCGCGACCGTTAAGCGTTTCGAGTATCGTAGAAATTTCGACGCGCTTCGTTATTATTTTTATGATCTATTGGGTTTGACAACCCTGTCTGGGGTTTGAATCAATTAGTGAGCACCCTATAACGGACATTTTGTAGTTAGTATTAGGAGAAGTGACATACTTCTCGGACATTATTTCCTCCTACGGGATGAATGTGTTAAGTTTTGGTACACGGGCTCATTTAGTTGGAATTCATTAATTTTATAACTTGTCTTACGAGCAACGTTATATGTTTTGTTGAACCAAATATGCGTTCTAACTGTTATTTGTAAACTCTGAATTCACTCAACGTTTTGTTGACCTTTTTAAGCATGTATCTCAGGTTTAGGTATTGAAGATGGCTTGGATGGGACGGAACGCGGATATCAAGGACGGTGACTCGGTGAACTTGTGTCAATAAATGATAGAAATATTTTAGAAATGAAGTCGTGATGCGACATGTAAAAATAAAATTTTTACGATAGCTTTGGGACCTTTGTACTCTGATTCTTTTCAAACGAAATAAATGAAATTTATTTAACAAACATCTCCTTTATAGTTGTTTTTATGACTTGTGTGATTGTATCGTGAAGTAGCACCCCAAATGTTGTATTCCGTTGTGTATCGTATTTTCGGAGTGTTACATTATGATAAGGTGGATGGGTCTATTATCTTTGGTTTGCTTCAAAAAATTCATATTTTAAAGCAGAATAGATCATCTATTGCTGATTATTATCATAAGTTGAATGCTCTATGGAAACAATATGATGCTATGATTGAGTTGCCTAAATGTATATGTAATGCTTCTGAGAGTTTTAAGAAACATAATTAGTTGATGAAATTGATGCAATTCTTAATGGATCTTGATGATTCTTATATGAAAATTAGAAGTTCTATTCTCTCTAGAGAAGTTTTACCTGATGTTAGAAGTGCTTATGCTACCATTTCTAGTGAGGAGTCTCACATAGTTTCTTCTCGTAGTATTGTTGGTTCCTCTAAAAGGAATCAGGCTTCTGCCTTTATGTCTAATGTTCCTAATAGAAGGGTTGTTCAAAGGGGTCAGTCTTCTAGTACTGCTCCTAGAACTAATAACTTTAGTTTTAATAGACAATGTGGAGGTTCTGGTTTGGTGTGTGAAAATTTTGGTTTTAATGGTCATACTATTGATAGATGCTTTAAAATCATTAGATATCCAGCAAATTTTGAAAAAAAGAAATCTAGGCAAAATTATAAAGGAAAAAACGTTTCAAATAATGTTGTTGGGTCTGGATCTTCTTCTGGTTTTACTGATGAACAAATGGCAACTCTCATCTCTCTCATCAAAGATAATAAAAATAGAAATAACGTGCAGGCCAATATGGCAGGTACTGTTTTTTTAATAATAGTACTATTTTTCATAAAAACTTTAAGAAGTTTTTTTGTTCAAATACAAATTTTAAACCAAAATTGGGTTGTAATGGGGGAATTGTTGATTCAGGGGCAAATCAACATATGATATACACTGATAAGGAATTAGATAATGTTCTTGACATCTCCCATTTTAAAATAAAGGTGAGTCATCCTAATGGGACAAAGGCCTTTATTTCAAAAATAGGAAATCTCAAGTTATCTAATGGCTTAATTCTGTATGAGATGTTGGTTATACCTGAATATTGTGTTACTCTTATGTTTGTTTATAAGTTGGCTAAAGAAAATAAGATTATTGTTGCTTTTGATGAGAGTAGATGTTATTTTCCGAATCAGGAAATCTGGTTTTAGTTTGTTCAACACAAAGTCTGGGTAAGCTAGTATTAATCTGAATACTAATGTTGGCCATAACGATGAGGATGAGGTGTAGGAAGTTTTACGACCAATGGGCAAGGACAAAGGAAGAGATGCTACAAAAATGAAAGGGTCGAGATCATCGAGAGCATCAAGGTCACCAAGTAAGAATAAAGAAACATTGGCTAGGTTGATGGAAACCGAGATGACAGCTCGGGAGAAAGAACAACGTGATACAATTTTAGAGATCAAAAAGAGGGAGGTGGAATGTCGTGAACGAGAGTTGGCAAATGAGGAGTATCGACAACACCAATAAGACATAAGGTTCTATCTCTAGTAATTCGAACACTTGATCGGGAAGCAACAGATGGCAATGGAGGAAGTAAGGGCGGAGATTGAGGCAAAGTATAATTTGCCATATTAGTTCACGTTTTTTTATTTAGTACGTTTAAGTTTTTATTTATCTATGTATCATATCATTTTTATTTATCTATGTATCGTTTAAGTTTTTAATTTATGAATAAAAGTTTTTAATTTATTACGTTTTACATTTTTATTAATTTCGTATGTTTACGTTTACGTTAATATTTACGTTTTTAGTTTATGAATAAATATATTTAAATAAAAAAATGGTGTTGAACGTTGACCTGCAAAGTTGTCACTACGGTTGAATGGTGAGTTATAGTGAGTTAAGTGAAAGGAGAGAGAAAGCTGATATGACGGTGAGGGGGATGATGAGTTTTACCTCACCACTTCATCCAACCTTACATAATGGGAATTGATTTGCACTCATTTTTTTATTGGGACACTCTTTTTTGTGCATTACATGCTTGTACATTGTGTTTTAACGCCTTGTATAATGAGTGTCTCAATCAAAAATTTGAGTGTGCAAATCAGTAGCCTTAAATAATGATGTGGTTAAGATAACATGTCCAATCAAATAAAATTTTGCTTTTTAATAATTATTTTAATTAAATAAATTTATATTGCTACATCATTGTGTTAAAATTTATGTGTGTATGTTTTATCGACATAACATTCTCTTTAATTTTATGTTAAAAACTTTTGACATGTAAACGATCTCTTTGTTGGAAAATTTGGTTGGCAAAATGATTTTTGACCAACTTTGGACACAATTATTTATATGTATGTGTCATATATATAAGTAATAGTTTGTAAGTTTGCGTTCTCCTTGTAGAGAGCTTTACAAAGAACTTTTATGTGTCCAAAATGGAGTTGATGTGAATGAGATATCGCGTCTCAAAGTTAGGCATTTGGTACTATGCTTAAAGAGGAATTTATGTTTATTATTTATCACACATTGGTAGGATGAGTAAACTTGTGAGGACTCTATAGTGTATAAATAGATGCCCTAATTCTATAGCTTTAACACACATCAAATCAATAAGTATTATTGATATCCAACTTATGGAGTACACATCTGGAAAGGTGATATTCCAGGCAGTTTGTTAAGTCCGGCAGTATAACTTACTGTTTCGGCTGTTGTACCCTGGGAAACAAACGGCGAATCTGTTTTAAAGGAAGCGTGTCAAACACGTGCCTCGGCTCTTTAGTGCTAAGCATGTCAAACTCGTGCCTCGAAGAGTTTTCCTTGATGATGATCAACTAAGTACTTTTACTATTTTACTGTTTTCCTTATTTATCGTTCATAGTGTCTGTCTTCTGCTTCTACCCCACTCTGTCTGTTTTATTTTATGTTATTTATTTTCTGTTAATTATTTATTAATTATAATCTAATTTTATTTTAATAAAAGTGTACATGTTTTCATACAGTTCATATACCAAAACTGTTTTACACTTTAATAAGTAGACCACTAGTTTATTTGGTAAGAAAGACATGATAACTAATATATTACGTAATTAAATGACTCATCACATTTGTGTGAACTTGGGGTTGTTAGCATTGAAGTTAAAGGTATATATATAAATAGATGGAGAAAACACAACAAATAGTATTAAACAATGAAACTTATTAGCATAATTAGTATCCATTTGTTACTTGCTACTGCATCGACGACAACAAAGTTAGTTACAGGTGACTTATTATAAATACTTCTGTACATGCATTATTTATGTAGCCGGTGCTCGCGCGTTACAAAAGTGAGTATTTTGCAATATAATTTATTTGGGTTGACATGTTATGCGAAAATAGTTATGATATCAAGGTAAGCATCCCAGTTGCAATAAGCTTTTGATACTATAAACTAGATCATTTTTCAACATAGCATGATACTCACGTAAAGCAGTGAGAGCGAGTACTATATTTATGAGTGATCTTTTTTTCTTGTAAATAGCGTGATACCCACGTAAAGCAGTGGGGGGCGACTACTATATTTATGAGTGATTTTTTTCCCTTGTAAATGATGTTAATCGATGATAAATGAGTCTTTAGAGGTCGTTTGCGTGTGATGTAAGATTGTGAAGAACACAAACATGCCATTAAATTTTTTTATATATAGATTGCATTAATTTTTATTTCAAGAATGTTTTAGTACATAAGTTAATTGTACAACATCCATGTATAGTTGTATATCTTAGATGCTACAAAGTCACAAATATTTTAACAATTTCATAATCTTGTTATATTTAGTAAGTGTGTAAGCTAAAAATTTTAAGATTTTCATTTTTGAAAGTCTCAATTGCTTTATAAGGAGTAAAGATAAAGATTACTAGTTTTAGAATCCATACACGCATAATGTTTCACATAGTATAACGGGACAAAAAAATTTCAATAACTTTGTTTGAAGTTAAAATTATGACAATTCATAAATCAATGATTTTGTAATGTTTAAGATTTTATATAAAAGTATCTTAAATTTTTTATACTTAGATAGTTATAATAACCGTGCAAGTACGAGTTTATACATAATTTTTCATCATGGTTCATATTGTTTAGGTTTTTGTTTAAATTTTTGTAGCTAAAATGATTCTACTCTGTTTAACTGACATAACGTTTAAATTGATCTTATTTAATGATATTATGTTATAGATATTATGTGTGTTTAGTAGCACATAATGACCTTAAAAAATATATGTCGTTGTTATATGTAGAATCTCATCGGTTTATTTTCATTTCTCAATAACGTGCAAGGTTCTGCCTTTATTTTGATATTTATATTCCTTTTAATAATAGTTTAAGCCGATTTATAAACTCATGTGCTGGGTAAACTTAAAGAGGAATAAAATGAGCTGTTATTGAATTCAAATTATTAGAATAAGAATACTTTCTCCGGATATCATTACATAATCTCATAAAGAGGAATAACATGAGTCGTTCGTATATGTATAATCTCGTGGATTCATTTACATGTCACAGTAACTCGTTTTTTTTCTTTTTACATTTAGAATTCTGTGCATATATATTAATTTAATATATACTTGTAATAATACTTATAAATAACAACACATTCTTGTACTTTTTTTATAAAGTACAAAATCTATGGGGTATAAAATCTAAGGGTATTTATTAAATTTATAATGTTATTTAATAATGAAACTCATAGGTATTATTTTAATTTTTAATATTATATAATTATCATTCCTATATATTTAATAGGAGTGATCATGATTAATGTGATTACTTAATTTTGAGTGGTGACATCAATAAAAGAAAACTAAAAGACTATGGAATTATTGCATTTTAAGGAATGTCATTAATATATATATATATATATA
>BQNB010052399.1:27705-40515 GCA_026074375.1 Tanacetum coccineum
TTCCTTTTCTTGATTAATACTTGTAAATGGTGATTCAATGGATGGAAACACCTTAGAATGTCTTAGGATAGATGTGTATAGAAGGGTATGGGTTGTAGAAAAAATGCTATGGATTTGGTTTGGTGCTTGCTTCTTGCCGTGAGCTAGTAGAGAGAAAAGGGAGGTGATTTGTGATTTTTACCAAGTGTATAAGCATGTATGTGATCTCTCATCACTAGATACATGTATATAAGGTGTAAGAACTAGTCAAAGGGACAAGGTATGGTGTAGGGATGGTCTTGGTCTTGGTCCAAGTCAAAGAGACATGGCATGGTGTAGTTTAATGAGAAGGCATGGCTAGAATTAATGAAGGATGGATGTATATTTGACCAAAGTGGATTTTCTTGATATATCTTTGTATAACTTGCCATAAATTCGGCAATAAGGAGATGTAGGTGATGATGTTTAGTAATTTTTATGTATTGGGCATAAATGTGGGTATTTGTTGAAGCGTAGAAAAGTTTTGGTGGTTCCGGGAGTGCCTAACCGCAATTTATCGCGAAACGTATACACTTTACGTATCCGATAAAAATAAAATGAACAAAGTTAATAATTATCCTCAAAATAATTATATAACTCTTGCTTGATGTAAACATTCAATTGTTTGATGCCCGTTTACATTGAACGCTAATTTTTGGCGTACGCGATTTAACCTATCGCTTATGATTTAAAGCAAATGTGTACAATACAAAAAGGTACATTGCGGATTTATCGGCGTCGTCAATGACTTGAAAACACAGGGTGTTATATTTCATATGTTAATTTTCCCTAAAACAAGGTATTATTGTCATATACCTATTACTTCTGATAACAAAATGTCCGTTTGATAGGGTGTTCACAAGGATTCAAACCCTAGACAGGGTTGTCAAACTGAATAGATCTATTTAATGCATTAGTGTTCACCTCTTAAGGCGATTAACGGTTCATGAAATAAGGGATTTCGACAATAGCTACTTATGCGGAAACAATTTCATAATCAGGTCCAGCATACCATAAAATCATACGTGTTCGGTTTATAAAACAAACACGTATCCCTATCACGGGTTTATGAAACAATCAAAAGATTTAAAAGCGAGGCTACGAACTCACCTTAAGCAAAGATTCCAGTTCAATCAATTTAACAAGCGTAAATAGCTTCACGTCTTAACCGCGACCTATATAATACACATATAGCGGTACGTGACTAAAAGTAAAATAATTCATATAATACATACTTGTATCACTATTACATATATACAATCATATACTACAATCTCCAAGTGCGACACAAAACAATTCACTTTGACGCACTAACAATATTACATCGTTTTCCATAAAGTTTCTATTTTTAGAAAGTTACCGAAAGTAAGGATAATATAAGTAATTCGTTTGCATTGCCCTTCTTAATTTGATTTAAATTGGGTGTTTCAAGATTTGTGTTGTCTGGTTTATATAGTTATTGTTTGCGACCAAGGGCTCGGCTCTAGAGGCTTATTTGTTCTCCTTTAGCTTAACGTTGTCAGTTGTAACTTTTTTTTTTGTCGACCTGTATATAGTCTAAGGTGGAGTGAAGGTTGCTTAGTTGCTACGGTTAGATTCGGATTTCAGAAGTAAACGCGTTTTTATGAATACTCTCACCACAATTTGATGCAAATAGAAAACTGTTTCTTGACAAATGCGATGCTTATTTTTTTTGTCATAATAGTGTGATGTATGGAAATGTATCAATAGTGGTAACGATAGTAATCAATAAAGTGAACGTGAAGTATGCTCATAGGGTGACACCAATAAGGTTTTTTGGTTGAATCGAGATTGTTTGTAAAGCGATAGATCATAGCAAGTATAAAGAATATCCGAACGAACGCAGAAGCTAGTTAGAAAATGAATGTTAAAGAATTTTTTTCAATCAAAAAAAAGGAACTTAAAGAGTCGTGTAAGTTCTAAAAGGTAGGTGCTCCAACGGTGACACGTCATGAGGTGACATGTTAATTGTCGTACTGCCCATCAAGTGGAGAAATTAAAACGATGGATTACGAAACACAGTGTGATCATCAAGATGAGTGTTCCAACTCGGAGTCGATATGGTAATGTAACTAGTTGAATCTTACCAAAAAATTGTCGAATTTTGATTTCATCAAAAGGGAATAAAGTTTAAAGTTCGACGTAAAGGTTGGAGTTAATAGTTGAGATCAAGAAGAAATTATCCCGATAAGTATAGTTATACTTTATATTAATACCTAGTACTTGACGCTCAAGGGAGTAAATGAGGTAATCGGGAATGTACCCCGAAAATCAGATATGATCATATTTATACCAACGGACCGATATAAGGTAAATAGTAGGACGTCATAAGATAGGCGTCAAGATGAGCCAAATTTATTTCCAGGTTGTTATTATTCATTAATCATTGTAATGGCAATAGGGTGCAAAAGAGAGATATAAGTTAACTTAGGTGCTCCCGCGCGCACGGATAACGGATAAAACAAGGAATGTACTTATATTTTGAAAAAACATGGTCATAGTCTAGGTTTGAAAACGACCCCTAGTTCTTTATGAATTCAGCTCTTGATACCATCTGTAACACCCCCGAAAATCAGGCACACGCACGCGAAATGGTACATTGGGTGATACTTCAGGGCACAAAAACACAAGTCAGTAAAAACGACCTTAAAAATGGACGTTTTAAATAAAGTCACACTTTCTATTTAATAAAAGATCTGGAGTTGCAACAAGTTTCATTTTTTAATGTATTAGAAAACAGTGTCATAACGTTTGTCAACTGTTATCACGTTATTAAGCCTTCAAATATTATATATATATATAATCAGCGCGACTTCGATGCTCCCAATGCTCCACTAGCAAAATAGTAACCTGAAAATACATGCTAAAACGTCAACAATAATGTTGGTGAATTCATAGGTTTAAGTAAAAAAGCAGTATTGAAATAATTTAAGAAATATTTCAGAAGAAAAGTAGCGTTACAACATTTAAAAGTGTTATTTCCGAAATCCATCCGAAATCCAAGTAGTGATTCAGTAAATCAAGGATGTATTTAAAGTGGACCACAAGATCGAAGTAATGGTGGACTAAGTACATATTTCGAAGTCCAAAACAAGTAATGTAGACAAGAGAAACACATTCATAAAAGTCTAAGTATATATTATTGCACTAAGCTCATGACACCGAAGCCTTAACTAGATTTGTACCCTAATCAGAAAATAGGATGCTTGCCAACACCCTAACATCTCTCAATGTTAAATGCACTCGATCAAACTAGTGACCCAAGTAAGGGTGGGGATTGTTTAATCCGATTGGATCTTTCCATATCCACCAGCGCTCACCTATAATAGCAATTAAATGGTTAATGATAATAAGGACTTCACGGAAATAAGGTAAACCCTTAGGCATTAATAATCAGGCAGTATCTGGATGCATACACTTTGAAAAAATTGAGTCCAATAGTTAAAACATACAATGTAATTCACCCCGTAGATTTTTGTAAAACAATTGTAGAAAAAAGGGCTATGAACTCACAAAGTATTGAAAGGTAATTGTATTGTAGTAAAATATCAAGTTTTGAAATTACGAGCATGATATTCTCCCCAATACAGTTTAAAACAAGTAAATAGGGGCTAGAAAAATCAACTTGAATGTGTGAATGGAAATCAACAAGTATTACACTAATAGAAATTGCGTCACGAAGGATTCGAAGGCAACTAATCCAGTATAGGCGTATAAGTACTAAACACTTTGATTATTTATAGGTCGTATAGCTCATCATACTATCGTTCGGGCTATCATAATTAAGAGGTCATGTAGTGAACGTATGAGGAGCTAGGACACTTTAAATCGTAAATCCAACAACTCGTCGTAAGCCCACCCGAAGAGCCTATTATGAAACTCCATAGTATTATAGTACTTTGATAAATATACAACGTATGATTCTATTTAGCTAATCACGCTCTTCTCGTGTTTGCGAATAAATATTTAAATTGCATTGTAAATATTATTAGTGTATTTGAACTGTATAATCGAATATATAATTCAATTGTCTTTGTAAAATAATATTTATAAAGTTTAAAACATGTATAATATTATATAAATGATTCTAAAATGTTTCGCAAAAATTTATTTAAAACGAACCAACACTATTCACCTCAGGAAAATAAGTGCACAAGTAGAAAATAATGCGTCAATTTATCGTTTTTTTAAGCCGTTTCTTACGTTTTTATGCCACATTTTAGTATTAAGTCGAGTTATCAAAATATACTTTTTAAAATTTTAGGTTTGTTCTGATGAATAGTGATTTTTTACTGCTATAACAGATATATACTTATTTTATAGTTTTTTTTGTTATCGTTAAAAACTCGTAAACGTCGAATTTATTTGTTATAGCTCCGTTTTTAAACGTTTCTCTTCGAGTCTCGATCTCGTAATTAAAAGTTATCATCATATTTTTGATGTTTTAAAAATATTCACTTCTGTAATAAATAGTATAAATTTTATACAAATAGTTTTATAAAAGTAGTTCTCGTCGTGAACTCGTAATAAGTTATCTTTTCGTTATAAATCGGTTTTTCGAGTTTCTTATCATTTTGGAATCATCATGAGGCGTATTATTTTTATGTAATGTCTAACCTACTGTATGAAGTCGAAATCAAATCACCCTTTTATTATCCAAGTGTGTTCATTTATAAAGAGTTTGTTTTATTAACTTTATAAACCCATAATTTATAACTAAAAATCATGTTTATACTTAAACAACATGTCAACATATTTATTAATCCATTTTTCTATGATATATAAATAACAATATGACAAAAATAAAAGTGTGTAAAATCAGAAACATAAAGTGATAATTCGTTTTTACATTAATTAAAATCCTAAGTGTGAGATATAGTTATATAAACATGTAAACATATAAAAATGATGAAAGTAAAGACATGAGGTTTTTAGCATATCCTTATTATGATGTAAGTGATGAACCCAAAAGTTTCTAAACCCTTGTTTTAGTTATAAAACCACCTTTCCATTTTAAAAAACCTAGTTTCACTTTTTTCTTGATTAATACTTGAAAAAGGTTAGCAATGCTTGAGGATACTTAGAATATTTAGATTGGATGTGGTATTAGGAATGTTGGGTTGATTAAATTTTGTATGGGTTTGTGTAGGGGGAGGTGATGCCGTTGCTTTATATGAGAGCAAGAGAGCGGGTTTGTGACATTTTTTTACAAGGTTAAGCATGTATTTGGCTTAGTGTTGTGATTGGTGTGATTTAATTCATCACTAGAATACATGTATAATATGGTGTAATAACTTAAGTCAAGGAGACAAGGTTTGTATAGGGATGTATTTGTCTATTGTCCAAGAAAAGATAATTGCATGGAGTATTTTAATATAAGTCATTGTAGAATTAATGTAAGGTATGTATGAATTGAAGTGTAAATTCTTTATTTTCTCAAATAAACATTTCGAATTTTCAAAAATATTTTTCGTATAATATTATAATTAAATATTTAATTTATTGTACTAAACTTTTTAATTGTATAATCTACTAACATAATATATATTATTTAAATCACCCCCTACAAAACAATCTAACTACCAAAAAAAACAAACCACAAACAACCAAAACAAAACATTACAAACAAACAAAATAACAAACCAAAAAAAATAAATATATAAAATAAAAACTTAATTATTCCTAAAACAAACCAATAAAATAAAAATCAACCTTTAACAAAAAAAACAAACCCAAACATACCACTCACTTCCCCCTCCCAAATACTAACCCCACACATATATATAACATCCATACAATTCCCATAACATCAACATCAAACTCACATTCTTAATAACTAAATTTACATCTACCACCTATAAAATAAAACCTATTAGTGGTTTTTAACCTAGCCTAAATAATTCATAACACATTCCAACTCCTATATACAATAGAAGTCTCTGCGCCTACACTACCATCTCTCTTCCTCCATTCTCTTCTCTAGATCTTATTAAAAATTCCTTTCTCGCGATCTGAGAGTGAGTTAGATAATTACTACTCCAAAAAATCCTCTAACTCCTCTCCTACTTATTTTACAGCTCTTCTCTCAAAATATCACCCCCCTATACAACCCATAGTGTCTCATAGCAGAAGATTTGTTTATGATGATTAATAATTTTCAGTGTATGTGATATATGCCTCAAAATACTACTACTCCACCACTCATCCTGAAGCTATACCTCCTACAGTTCTGCGAGATTGATGAAGTATTCATGTGAGATATGTGCTCATACTCCCCTCCAACAAAGAATATAGTGACTATAGACGACTGTTTGAGTGTGTCTTTTTCGCAATGGCCGCTCACGTGTGTATTCGATTCGAAAGCCATCTGACTCAGAACTTCATGATATTGATTGAAGCAAACATACTGATGTGTTAGAAGACTAACTTGCTCTTTGATCTAGTTCCTAGGCCGTATCTCTATCTCTGTCAACCTGTGACCAAGTGCGTGTCTACCTTTTGTAGTGTTTGTGAGAGTAGTGTGCCCTTAACAAGAGAGAGAGAGAGAGCTGTGTTGATGCCTAGTGTCGTATTACGTATATGTATCACTGTATAGATCTCGTCACGTGCTCGCTGTAGTTTGTTAAGATGCAGATGTGTCGTGCACCAGGTCTATGTATTTTGAAGAAAGACAGGCTATATGTTCGTCTAGGGCTCATGAAGGGCAGCTGTAGAGCGCTCAAGAGTAACATTGTGTTGATTTGCTCCTAGTTTGATGATGGTAGGATCAGGATAACTTGTATCGCGTCGAAAGTCTGCTTAGCCCTGAGGGTTTGGTCTGTATGTGCGCGTCTCAGTCGCTGCATCTGTTCATGTTGCTGACGTGCTATCAATGAAGTGTCACTAGTCGACGACTTAGCATGTTAAGGGGTTGTAGGGTGGATTGGACGTTTATCAGAGTGTAGTTGAGTCGAAGTAGAGTAGTGAAGAGATCTAGCTTTAATTGGAGATTGGTTGTAGATGTGAAGTTTATAGTATCTATGCATCTCGCTCTTCGTGATCTATCTAAATGAGTGTATGAGTAGCGTGTGACAGCACTGTAGTTTGTCTGTGTGATGAGAATGCACTCTTCTCTCCCATCCCCTTTCGCTAGAAGTGCTGAGAAACACGTGTATGCGCGCACTCCCCTCTCGTCGGCTGCAGATCGTTGCGGAACCCATATTAGTCACTCTATCCTCACCGTCACTGTCTCGAGATAGTGTCGATATTGCACGCTCGCGAGATAGTGCACTCAGATCGCATATAACCAGACGCGCGCTCATATTGTCTCTGTATTTAGTAGAGACACCAACATTTCTTTCAGCTATGCACCTCGCCCGCCTCTCGGCTCATTACTGTCTGTTTGTCCCGGCCCCCCCCCCACCCCACCCCCCCCAACCCCTGCGAGCCGCGTCCCCTTGTGCAGGTCTGCGATATACCCTATCAATATATTCAAGTCTTAATTGTTAAATAGTCAACAATGTATATACGAAAAATACAAAACCGATGAATCCTAATAGCAAATAAATAGAAGCCGAAGCGTTAACAATAAGGCTACTGCTTTTTATACTACCAAAATTTGTTATAAGCCTTTTATTGATGAAATCGTTTTAGGTGTGAGGTAACTTTAAGACGACCTATTTCACATAAACTTGTATTGAAGGAGGTGAAAACACCGATGAAGTTTTTTCCATAGGTTGATTTTGTTAGGGTTTCTATTGTTAATTTTGGGTATGTGGTTAGGGTTTTTTTTTTAATTTATTTTTTAAGATTGATCCGATCTTATCAAGTTTTATAAGACTGGCTAGGTTGATTTTGTGCATCTTGTGCCGGTTTTGTTTTTATTTTTGAAGATTCGTGTGATCTTATCAATTTTTATTTCATCGATTGTTTTGGCTAATAGCTTGTTGAGTCATGAATGCTAGTTGGAAGGTAATTACGTGCCTTAAATGATATGTATTTTTTTATGCTTATGTGGAATCAGTGACTGGACATATATTTGCTATTATATATGTTAGGAGATTAGATGCATTTTTAGGCAATGATCGTCGAGAAGTCGGGTGCTCCCCCATTGGCTCCCTCTACATTACCATTGACTCCCTCTACACCCTCATTAGCTCCCATACCTTGGTCATTTCCTTGACCATTCAAATCATCAACACGCTCATCATTACCTTTTCTAGGTCTTCTACACCTTCCACCTCTACCAACCCGTTCACCCGTTCCCCCTCCTAGTGATTCGGCAGCAGGCCGGGCAGCACTTTGGGTCCTCATTCTTGGCGGTATTATCTATACGAGAGATAACATGGGCAATGTTAGGTAAGTGGGAAGAATAATATATACATACAGAATATCTTACTATTTATACTGATATACACATAATCACTACCCTACGGTGTCAACATCGATTTGTGTGAACAACATTACTAAGTATGAGTGAGTTGTGATACGTCGATAATTACGTTGGCCACCGTACTTATATTCGCATCCTTTCCCAATCATATTCAATTTTGAGCTCACACAGTTCAATAACTGACATAACTAAAGCACTAAACCGTGAACACATAAAAGCACACAAAAGCAGAACACCACGCTTATAGATCCTATACGCAACTAGACGACGGATCTTAGGTTATAGTCTAGGCCAATCCACCTAGTTCTCTATAACCTTGGCTCTTATACCAATCTGTCACACCCCGACAATGGCGGAAACTCGGGAATGCAACATAATGATCAACCATAACACAAGGTACAAAATAGAGAAAACTACATTGCATAAACTCCAAATGCTATGAAGACCATCAACCTTGAACAGCTCAAGTGATGTACCAATCGCAACTAAAATCCACAATCTCTTACAATTATTCCAATGCCCTCACAGGGGTCCATAATCCAAACTTAATCTAAAACATCCAAAATATAGAATACAACAACAAAGCAGCAAGACTTCAAAGAAATTCCACTCGGGATACTTCTAAGTCTGCTATCAAAATCACCAAACTATTCTTCTTTCACTTCACCTGAAAATGATACTCGAAAACGTCAACAATAATGTTGGTGAGCTCGTAGGTTTGAACTTAAACCCAAAAGTTGTGCCAATATTTCAACAGTGGACAATAGTGTTATATGACAGTGAATATATGCAAACAACCTTAGCATCACCGCTAATCAATAACCATATGTCACTTACGCACCTAAAGGGCCTACCAGCCGGAGAGAGCGAGAACTAAAAATTAGGGCAGGACCACACATTAAAAACCCTGGGTAGGCGTAACCCTTCCGCTCCAATAAATCACAAAATACTAGGTAGGCGTACCATCTGCTTCCAAACAATCAATACAACACATAATAATTCACTTAACTGTCTAAGCACATTAACTGTACCAAAAAACAAAACCACATTGTGCACGATCAATTCTAAAAAAACATTTCAAAACACATTTGAGTATTATTTTCCCCCAACGAAAAAAAAAACAGTAAAAAGTGGGGCTACGAGAACTCACCTCAAGCAAGTCTTTAGCAACCAAATCTCAATCACACAAGCAAATGCAACGACGCCCGCACACGACCTAGTCTAGTTAATGTCCTATTTTAATCATCCAATTCCAAAACAATCTTCACGTTTGATGCATAGAGTTTTTGACGCGTTGTACAATTACCCAACCCCCCCCAGTTTAGTGATGTGATGGTTTTATTGACTACTTATTTCCACAATCATATCATCTCCTCCCCGATAATACACACTTATAAGCTATTTAGAGAAAAAATATATAAAAAACAAAAAAAAAAAAAAAGTTTTTAAAATATAAATAAATATTTTTAATTAATAAATAAATATATCTCGACAAGTCTTATTCGGCAAAACCTTAAGGACACTTCAAAAAATTAATCATTATACGGTGAATAAGAAACGTTTACTCATACTAAACACATTAGGTGAGTTTCGAGAAAAAATATATTTTTTGTCTTTTAGTGAATTTATTAAATAAATAAAATAATTAAATAATATTTTAATATTTAAAAATCAAAAATCATGTTTTTAAGAAAATTTCTAAGTATAAATTTTTTACGAAATTTCGACATGACCCGTACGTTTATACAACGTTTTCCAAGGTTTCAAACATTATTTTTATCAATTTTCACAAATTCGGCATTTTTCGACAAAATTCCAAAATCTCAATCTTTAACGTTTACTAAAACGTTTTTCCCAAAATATCGTTCCATATCACTTCCTAAAATACATTTTCACTTTCAAAAGTCATGATAACGAATGACACTAAATATACTTATTAGGCTTTCAAGGCCAAAAACTAGGGTCCATTATGACATTTATAAGTTCAAAATATTATTTAAGTCCAAAACCAAGGTCCATTTACATATATAAGTATATACTTTGTGTAGAAATAATCCGGACCACAATAAGTCCTCCCATTAAGCCGCGGCTCAAATAGACTTATTGGGCCGTGAGTCCATAAACTCCAAAATACGTATATTGAGCTGAAGATAAGCCTATAAGTAGTATTCTCCTGTGGTACTTACCATAAGCCTTAAAAATAGTCCACAACATACGCCATAACACAAAAATAATCAAAATCACTTTCCTAGTGATTTTGGGAAACTATTCGTGGCATATAAGCCCAAATAAGCCAAGAAATAGCTTAAAAATAAGCCCAAATAAGCCATACAAGCTATTATCAAAAATAAGCTATCTAGCAAAGCAATTACTATATTATTCAGCCATCACAACCACAACATCAAAACTACAAAAACCCTCTTTTTTTTACCATACATGAACCAAACACCGCCCTTTTTATTCATTTCGCTTTTAAAAATCGATTTTCACAACGATCAACTTGTACAACTAACATCTATGCATCAAAATAAACCCAAAAGGACAAACGAAATTTAAATTTGAAAACTTACAAGAAAATCTTTAAATTTGTAGATCTCGACACGAACCGGACAACCTAAATGTTGTTTAAATGAATACCCAAACACTCTTATCAACCTGGAACAACATGTTCTTTATCGAAGTTGGAAAACTATGGTGGTTTATGGTGGTTAGGTGGCGGACGTGAAGAGAGCACACACCAAAGTGTGGGTTTTATTTTTTTGAAATGAGAATGTGATTATGAAAAATGTGGTGGATAAGGTATCTTAATGTACCAACTTAGAGACACATTAGCTAGAAAGTAGGCATCTTGCCTCCTCTTGACTTCTTGACCGGATATGGCATCCTATGGGTGTCGGGTCTTTCTTTTCGTGTCGGGATCACTTAAATACTCGTAAAACTCAACCGTAAAATTTACCCCAAAGTTAATTAGCATTTTTATTCACTTAAAAAAATACTTTTCCATTAACCTAGAGTATTTACACGACTTATTTTTCACTTCACACCCTTCAAAACTCATTTGGACATTAACGGACGTGTCAGACTCGTTTTTCGGCATTTCTCAAAATTCACGGGTCGAACCACCCGGAATACAAATAACACAATAATACCTTTCAAAAGGGATTATTAATCACAATAAACCTCAAATCATCACATATCTCATGAAATCACCACCGTCAACACGGTACAAAATCTGAATAAACTGACAAAAGTCACATAGTCAAAGGACTATTAATGAAATATTCTGAACACAGAAAGGGCAAAGGTGACAGGTTAACACAATAATGTACTAAAAATGAGTACATATAATGTAGGCTAAGGCGATTTGGGTGTAACAATTGGTTTAAGGGTTAACAATACTCTTCATTGATGATCTGGAATCCACCAGAAAATTACGAGAACCGTGAAAAATGATAGGCTCGGAGGGTTGTACAAGGGGTATCCTGCACTAAAGATGAGTGCATGGCAAGGGTGTAGGATAGTTATATGATTGGTGTGACCATCATAATAATTACAGGTTTAAAATATGGGTTAATCCTAATGCCTCTTATCAAGCAAATCCTAATACTTACTATGCGGTCTCGGGATGCATCACAAAAACAAGTTCTAGAATTTAATATACTACCGGTACACTCATATAATTTAATACCGATCTCAATGCTCCATAAAAGGCGACGAAGATTACACGTACACATCCGTAACGACGGAATAGACACATGTGACTGCTCACTCCTTAACTCGAGAAGGCTAAAGGTATAAACTATCTTGGGTATCAATAATAGATACCGGAATTCCTAAAGATCTAAAGGCGAACCTCATATTTTTAGGGTGAAATTCTGAGGGTTATTGTGCTACTCATATAAATTACTATCCGTGAGACGCTATTAATACTCGGTTTTCGTTGGTATGTGTCATAAAAAAAATTAAATTTGGGTAAAAATCACCTTTTATGCTATGTTTTGATATATTACCCATCATTTTAAGGACAAAGCAAATGGCAATTGAAAGAATAGTTTCTAAGGCTTATTTCCCCCTACACTTAAGTTGAACATTGTCCCCAATGTTATATAAAGGTACCTGTAAAAACGAATTAAAAGGAAAAGAAAACAAGTAAAAGAAACTAGTACTCCTCTGGTTTGCTCAATAATGGAGAAGAAACATGCGATAACTGGTTAAATCGTCCTCCAAGAATCATCCAATGAAACTTCCTAAGAACTTCCAAGCTTCTTCTCTTCAAATATAACATGTAATCAAAGACAAAGACAACTATACTAAGCATAAAATGTGAGATTTACAAATATACAATATGAAATTATGGTTGACTCGATAAAGCAGTAAAGATAGGATGGGAGAATTGTCAA
>BQNB010052400.1:0-29259 GCA_026074375.1 Tanacetum coccineum
ATCCATCATAGTTAGATCTCTCCAATGAGAGTCTAATAGTTAGCTTATTAGTTTGTGTAATAGTTAGTTATCTAGATAGCATAGTCGACTGATTAAAGTCGAATAGTTTATAGTTTATTAGTATGAATAAAGAAAACCTTGTGATAACATTGATATTCTTATTTGTTATTCCGCTGTGCTTTATATCATTCAATGTTATTATATCCTAGATGGGCAAAACAATCTATGAAGCCTACAATTAGGTTTTAACAAAAATGCTTACTGCAAAAATGGTGTTTACTGAATAAAGCATTTTTACTTGATTATTTTGTATAGATAGATTCTATAGCTGAAATAAAAAAATGTGTTATATTTTACGGATTGTTTTAACTGTTTTTTTATGTTTTTATGATTAGGGTTGCGCTATACCGATTATCTGATGATCGTTAAAAAATGGGCATCCTTTCTTAGCTATTGAAATGATAATGAGCAAGGTGCAAAACTTGCTGAGGCTTCACATTCAGACTCACGATCCTCTATATGATCAGGTATCTAACTTTGATGTGAACTAAAAATTGAAAATGTTTTGATCAATGTAACGATTGGTTTGGTTGTGCTAGCTCACGGTGCATACACATGGAATGGCAAGGTATGATTTTGATCATAATTATTGTTGATGTTGATGAAATAAATATGCTTTTACAGTTGGTTTTAGCCATACAAGTAATTCATAAACACCTAAACTAATTTGTGAGGACTTTTTAAGTTTTAGTTAGGGTCGTAGTTTAGCTATAATCCTTTCTAAAACAACTACTTCCTGATTGGTATAGTAACCAGATTTAGATGTCTGTTGATACTATGCACATCATATCTATGAGTATGTCCAATTTTTATATCATATATTGTTTGCTTGGCACAGGCTCTTGATTGTGAGTTCGATGCCGATTTATTTCAAAATTTATGAGAAAAGTAAATGAATGCTCAACATGTAATGTTTTAGGTTCATAGATTATTAACTTTCTCTTCATTTTATTAATCTCGAGAACACAATGTCACTTTCACAGGCTCTTGATATCATATATTGTTTTCCTGCACAGGCTCCTATTAAATAAGTAGAACACTAGCAGGTTTATTGTTTATAGCTTCGTTTGGTTCGTGAGCACTGCTGAGATTTTGTAACATGTCTACACCATAGAATATGAAATTCTACAAATACAATAAGCAATTTCCATTGAAGGAAACAATGATATTCTGGTTAGTATACATATATTATGATTTGTTACGTCATTGTTTTATTTTTTTTTCCTAACTCATGTAAGTGTTAACCATGGCATCAGATACAAGACCAATATGTAAAGCAACAACTCAAGCAGCTGCTCCTCAAGGTTGAAAAGAAAAAACTGTAAATCATAGCAAGAAAATAAATCAGGAAGTACACCCATGGCAACGTACAGAATACATTTTCTACAATCGAAAAATACAAAAAGTAAGTTCACAATCGTCTATTCTGTTACCAAATAGTTTGTGTAGCATTAGAGCTTTGTTTAAACTGATTTGTTTATTGATATTGTTAGTTGGTAGCTGTTTGTGTCAACTTATACAGTTATACCAGATCAAAATATGTTCACTAAACTGTATTCTTTTTTACTGAACTATTTAAATTTGTTTTGCGCCCGATATGATAGAAATACAAGTTCATGAACTTATGGGTCATAATGGTTCAAAAGTCACCAGCTCTAAAAAAAACAATGTCATTAACTTTAGTTCCTTACGATAAATAAATACTAATTAGACCTTTTGTAATGTGTATTTATGTTTTGGACAGGAGCTGTACTTCTCTTTTGTGAAGAATTTCATTGCAAGCTTTGATCAAAAGGGACTCAGTGTAAGAGACATGGTTGCTTTATCAGGTTAGATCCATACTTTGATAAATTTTATCATATCCATGTTTAGCACTTTATTATTCCTTTCAAGAATTATCATGATATACTTATTTAACAGAATTTTGATTAATAAACTTTCAAGGAAATTTGACTATTTTACAAGATACCACGCCAACCGTCTAATATCTGAATTATGAAATCATTGTTGTATTAAAGACTCTCATACAATCGGGCAGGCACGATGTGTAGAGAGCGAGTGAAGAGGAATGGAGAGAGACATATGCAGTGAGTGGGAGGGAGAAAGAGAGATATAAGAGAGAAAGAGAGAGAGAGAGAGCGTAAAGTGGAGGGTTATGAAGACATATGAGGTTGGAGCCGAGTATTAAATGGGTCAGGCGGAGCGGGTCAAATACCTGAGTTTATGGGCCGGATTTCCTTCACTAAAGATCAGGTGTAGCGGGACAAATAGTGGGTTGGGTCAGGCGTAATGGAAATCATGTAGAATTGATTGAGACACGAAGATATTTTGCCATGAAAGTTACGGATAAAGCAACTTCGACTAGTAGGGGTAACATCTTAAGGACACAAATAGAAAGAGATACATTTTCCAGCTGAATCGCCCACGTGCCTGGTTGCTCTTCCTAAAGGCTACAAGATTCCAATCAGGTGGCCTAGAAGCCGATATCAGGTAAAGTTTTACTATTGGATTTTTACTTTCCATTCTTCCTCTAAAAAGTTTGACTTATTAAAATTAGATACTGATATACATGTATTCGAACATATATGACATAGTTGGTTAATCAAAAGTTTAAATGATATAAAAATGTCATAACTATGGTGTATTTTATTGTTTATCAGTTGACTTTATAAGTTAAACTACTTGATGCTTATTTCTTTTAGTCACTGAGTTAACCGCTTGCCTGTTGTCATGGTTAAAATCACTCGGCATATGATTATAGATTTTGAGTGTGCTACTATTGTTTTTTAGATATGGTACAACAACGTTCCACGAACCAAGGTGGCTGAAGTTAAAGGGCATTAAAACTGGGTCAAAGTAACAACAGAGTGTCTTACTTTTCTAAGAGGTGGTACTTAGTTCAAGAACGGAGCTCTTCACTATACTACTTCGTAACTTTACATGTATTCAAGCCACAAGCACCCCCAATGTTTTCCAATTGCAAGACTATGAAAAAAACATTGTATGTTATGGCCTGTGTATTTTAACTACATTTAATAAAAAATGCTCTATATGAAACGCACCATTGAAAAACGTCCTGCAGCAATACTTCCAGTTTTAACTATCGTTTCATTAGTTATTCTTCAAAACGACGCCCGCTAATCGTCCTGTAACGGAGCGCGAGCAAACCCCCTCGTGAATAATAAATTTATAGGGATAAATCCCTTTTTCTTGTCGTCCAAGTTGTAGTCTAACAAAGGTATGGTTTCTTTTTTTCTTTGCTACATGTCCAAATCCTAACTTTAAGCCCAACGGCTTTTTGTTCCTTCCTTACTATTTCCATGTCCAGATAAATAAAGCCCATGACCCTTTTTTTAATTAGTGTACAAGTTGCCCAAGTAGAGATATAAATATCGTACTGTTATTTGTAACAAAGAAAATGACTGAATGGATTTTGAAATATAAGAAGCTCATAGTGTAGATGTGAAGACCTCTGATTCTTCTTTATGTGGCCTTTTGAATCAACTAAAACGGAGCTCGAACGAAGAAGTTATGACCAAAACATTGCAATGTGTCAAAATCTTTCACTATTTCAGATTTTACTTTATTTCTTTTCACTTTCCATGTATTTTCACCATTTGCTCCATATAAACACTAAATACACATTAGAGCAATTTAGCATCATATCTAATCAAAACAAGGTAAAATGGATAAACTAACATAGACATTTGATAGCGAAAACATATATAAATTAAGAGCTATCATGGGGTTTTATAAGGTTTTGGGTTAAAAATCAAAGCATAGGTTTCATTTTGTGTTCATAAGCTTTGTAAGCATACTCTATCTTCTCTTGTGATTTTTAAACATCTTGATTATGTTTATACATGTTTCTATACATACATTATTTACTTTTGCACATGAACATCATGATTAAATGTTATATCACCAACTAGTAAACTTTTATAAATATTTGCAAAGAAATCGAGAACACTACTTACTTATATGATTATTAAACATGTTGTCAAGTTTGTTATTCATAATCTAGCTTATTTGATTTTAAAAGTTATTTCATTATATTGTGAAGTGTTGGATGGGATTAGGTTAGTTTGGATGTGTTGATCGTAGAAGAGGTTGAAGTAGTAAGATTAGAGGTTGTTGTTTTGCAAAAATGAGATAAAAATTATAGTTTTAAAGTGTATAAAACACCCTTACTAACAGTCTGTTCCAAATAGTAGGTTAGGGATTTCTTGGCGAGTTAAAACCTTACGTCTCAATACGATTCTGGGCATATAAAGAACTCGAAAAACGGACGTATAACGAAGTAGTTATGATCAAAACAAGATTTGAAACAATACCGGCAAATGCAGTTTTTTAATATAATCTGGCAGAATTGGTTTTCGTAATTTTGACCCCTTTCAGGTCGGAACCGGCTTAAGTATAAAACTAGAAACTTGCTAAGAATGATTTTTCGATAAAGTAACAATAGTTTTGAAGCCCATAAGTGTAAAACGGAAGAGTTATTCTTAATCAAACTTGGACTATTTTTCGGACAATGACATGAAATTTCCTACACACTATTTACAAGCTAAGAATGACGTTAGGAATAGTAATTTGGGTTTTCGGACGTTTTCGGGTCCGTTTGGACTATAAAAACCTTATGAAATAATATAGCATCACTTATATAATATTTATACACGTTTTAAACTTTATAAATATTATTTTTTAAATTAACTAGACTATATATATATATATTGTCGTTGTAAAAATAATAAAAGCGGTAAACTTAACAAAATCATTATTTTGATTTATAAGCTAAGACTAAAACTATTAGGTGGTGATATAACAAGATAAAATATAGTGCATTGTTTTATATTTACATGCGTTATTCTAAATCGACTTTGTGCTGAGGTTGATACATATACAGTTAAAATATTGGGCATTGTTTTATTCATTTTCATGCGATATTCTATAATTAGACCTATAATTTATTAGGTGGTTGCTACCAGTCCTTTACTATGGCATCGACATTCCTTGTTGATTTTTCTAAAAATCAATTCCCTAACTTTAAGGTCAAGTTCATAGCCCACTTTAATTGTTTAACACCACCATTTAAATCTACGGGTGGTGATTCAAATGCACTTATTTTATACAATTTTGGACGCAAGTAATCTTATAAACATATTACGGAGTTGCACTAAAGTTTTTATTTTATCTTTTGGTTTTTTTTAGCGATCAAACCATTAGGCCAATAGTATCATCGAGATCTGTTTATTTTCTTTCGTGCTAACAGTATTCCGACTTTACAAATCTCGGGGTGGGATACATGCCTTATTTTACATTTGGACGCAAGTACTCTTTTAAACATATTACGAGTTGCCTAAGTAGCGATAACACATTAGGCCAAGTATCATGAACTGTTAATTACTTTGTGTAAGCGTGTACATTATAAATAGATCTATTTGGGATTGACATCCCCGTCCGAGTAAGTCATGCTTACTTGTCTAACGGACGTATACCATATCGGATTTTGGATGTTGCGGGTTGAACATCTACAGGGGCACATTATTTGCAAGAATTGCACACATACATTGTTGTAGCTTCAGTGTCATAAGCTTAGGGCAATCATAATTACATTTTGTGATTTTGTATGTGTTACATTATTTCACACATTCAACTCTTGCGGTCCTACATTTATACTTACATAAACCTATGAATTCACTAATTTTATGTTGACGTTTTAAAGCTTGTTTTTCTCAGGTCATTTTCTGCATGCTATTTGGATAGCATTTTGGAGCATCATATTTGAGTCACATTTTGCGGTCTCATATCATGAAAGATTTACTACATTACTTTTAAACATTTGGTTATGTATTAAAATCTTTACGTTTTCATATTAGTAAACTCTTGAAGCATGGTTCTTTCGTACAAACTTTGCAATGAAATCAAACGTTATCTTTCAAACGACTCATATAGAGGTCGTTCTTTATCTATCTTGTGCTTATATATTATGAAGTAATGCCCCCAGTCACCATTCCGCTGCCACATATTTTGGAGGTGTTACAACAAGCTTGCAAATGTTGTGATGGAGAGTGCTCCTTGTAATTCAATGTACACTTCTTAAGATATTTAAAAAGAACTTCTTGCCATTATTGCAAACAATATGCCAAAACATATTCATAGTGAGGCAAGGAGTTCTTACTTTTATATCATGATCGATGAATCATGTGATGAGTTAACAAAATAGTAAATGGTTATAGTCTTGAGATTTCTTGATAGAGATGGGATCATAAAATAAAGATTCTTGGATATGGTTCATGTTTTTGATACTTCGGCATTAACTTTAAAAGAGAAATTGCGGGAAACTTTATTAAATCACGAGTTTGATACTAGTAAAATTCATGGCCAAGGTTACACCAGTTCTAGTAACATAAGAGGGGAACGGAATCGATTACAATCATTTGTTCTTAAATATTATCCTTATGCGAACCATATTCATTATTTTGCTCATAAACTACAACTTGCTTTAGTTGCTGCTTCAAAATAAGTTATCCCAGTTCATCAATTTTTTAAAAACCTGGCTTACATTATTAACGTAATATGTGCTTCGATTAAACGACGTGATGAATTACAAAAAGCTGAGGCAATTAAGACTAAACGATTATTAGAACTTGGTGAAATCAAATCAGGCAGGTTTGGTTTAAAGGAGCCCAAAAATCAAGCCTAACCTTTTTTTAAGAACGAGCTAGTGATACCATGTTGGGTTTTTTTTGCCTTCATTTCCCGGTCTTATATCTTTTTTTCTGTCTTCAAACCAATAGCATGCTTTAGATGTATAACCATGCTTTTGTTGTTCTCCAGGGTATAATTAACGATGGATCTATTCCTTCTCAGCGTGCGGATGTTGATAAATCTTACTCTTACTTGAAATCATTTGAGTTTGTTTTTTCTACACTTGGTACATTGAGATATGGGGCGGAAGAAACTAATATTTTTTTTATCACCATTTTCTTTGCGAATCAAATCTTATTATTTGTTAATGTCATCGAGCTAGTATTCATCAACAAAGAAAAAAATTCTTAATGATCTTTAATACAAGGGTAGTCTGATTCTTTACTTTTTAAGCGGGTTTAAAGTTGTTTTCTCGATGAAGCAATGAAATTGATATACCTGACAATGAATGCTCGATACAGGTCTAGTTTGATGTCGTTCTCGTCCCATAAGATAATCATGTTACTTTTGTCATCATTATCGTTTTATATTTATACATGGGACATTAGATAAAACAAACTTTACGGCTTAACTTACAGTTTAATGATCAGCCCTAGATGACAGTTATTAACTTTTAGTCTTACACTTTATTCCCAAAAAAAAGAATGTGAAGGATATTTTAATCATAAAATTAAATCAAATAGGTTCTTCTTGTTGAGAAAATGTTATCTGACAGATTTTTACTGAAACCAAGGAAGTGTACGATTGAAAATTTTTAGAGTTGAAGTGCTTTTGAAACTCCATTGCTAGAAATGAGAACTTTGCAGCTAAGTTATATTTTCAACAACACTTGCTAGTTATGCATATGTCTTGTAAAATGAGAAGTTTTAGTGGTGAGGTCATATTGGTATGACGATTTGACAGATTGATTTGGACATATCTTGACTCTTTCATGTAATACACTTGTAAAATTTGTTTTGGAGTTCATATTCAATTTCTTATAAATTGAAAGGTTGTTATTTGCTAAAAAAAGAAAAGACAATATGATTATATTGAAAATATTTGATTTAATTTATAGGGGAATAAGTATTATTATTAGGTCGGTGGTGTAGTTTTTTATTCTTACAGAAAATTTATGGTTAATTTGTTGTAGGTTTTACATATAACTAAATCATTATCATTCACATGTTAATGGTTATCAAGGACCAAACCATAAAATATGGGGGAGGAAAAAAAAAATATTGACGGCAAAAAGCCACAATTGGCGATGGAAAGGAAAACAAGGAACAGGAACCAAGAGTTGTTGAGTTGTTTTTTTTTTTTACCTTTTTATTTTTTTTATATTTTGTTTTATTTTTGTTATTTTTATGTCCGTTAAGAATGTCTACAAGATTATATTTAAATATGTTTGGATGGTTAATACTTGTGATAACGGTAAACTTTTTCTTGGGTCTTCTTAGTTGTTATTGTTTAATAATAAAATACTTATATATATTCAGTGGTCTTTTGATTTCTATTTTTTTTTATTATTTTTTAGTTTTTTTAGAGGAAATGTCCCCCTTCTGAAAAAAGTTTAACTCTCTTTTGGTAAAACATTTGCGTGAAAACCGCGTTACGGTTTAACCGGGTGTGATGTTGATAAATCTTACTCTTACATGAAATCATTTGAGTTTGTTTTTTCTACACTTGGTACATGAGATAATGGGGAGAACTAATATTTTATCTCAATCTTTTCGAATCAAATCTTAATATATCGTTAATGTCATCGAGCTAGTTTCAACAACAAAGAAAATTCTTAATGATCATAAACAAAGGATGTGATTCTTTACTTAAGCGGGTAAAGTTGTTCTCGATGAAGCATGAAATTGATATACCTGACATGAATTCTCCATACAAGTCTAGTTGATGTCGTTCTCGTCCATAAGATAATCATGTTACTTTTGAACATCATTATCGTTTATATTTATCTGGACATTAGATAAACAACTTCACGAGCTTAACTACAGATTTAATGATCATGCCCTAGAGTTATTAACTTTTAGCTCTACACTAGTTCCAAAAAAAAGAATGTGAAGGATTTAATATTAATCAAATACGTCTTCTTGTTGAGAAATGTTATCTGACAGATTTTACTGAACAAGAGAAGGTACGATTGAAATAGGAGTTGAAGCTTTTAAACATTGCTAGAAAGAGAACTTGCAGCTAAGTTATATATCAACACTTGCTAGTCTATGCATATGTCTTGTAAAAACTGAGAAGTGTGAGTCATATTGTATGATTGACAGATTGATTTGACTAATCTTGACACTTTCTGTAATACCCTGTAAATTTGTTTCTGAGTCATATATCAATTTCTATCAAACTTGAAAGGTGTAAATGCTAAAAAAAGAAAGTCAATAATATTATATTGAAAATATTGATTTATTTATAGGCAAATAAGATATTATTAGGTCGTGGGTAGTTTATCTCACAGAAATATATGGTTAATTTGTTTTACATATAACCTAAATACATTATGCATTCACAAGTAAATGGTTATCAAGACAAACCATAAAATATGTGGGAGGAAAAATGACGGGAAGCCACAATGGCGGTGGAAAGGAACAAGTGAGTTATGTCGTAAGAATGTCTACAAGCTATAAATTTGTTTGAGGTAATACTTGTGATAACCGGTAAACTTTTCTTGGGTCTTAGTATTTTAAAATACTATAATTATATCAGTGTCTTTTGATTTTATCAGTTTTCTTAGAGAAAGCTGAAAAGTTAACTTTGGTTAACTCATTTGCGTGAAACGCTTACGGTTTAACCAGGTGTTGAGAGAGTCTTGAGCTTTGTAAGTGAATCACTTTTTATTCATCTTTCCGTATCGGAGTGTCTATGTTGTTATTTTAATTCTTTTCGAGACGTTTTCCTGCGTTCAGCTAAAATCATCACGCAACGCGTATCGGCACGATAGTTAATTTGAGAACTGGTTTAATAATCTTGGGTTAGTTTAACGAACTTATTTGATAAGTAATTTCGTAATTTGAAATAACGTTCGTCTAGAACGCAAATCGTTGAGGTGTGATTTAAAAGTTATCAGAAACGGGTGTTTTTGTGAAATTCAATTTAAAGTCCGTAATGGTCGTGAAAGTGAAGTTTTTGGACAAGTATAAAATGACAAGTCATATTTTGAAGTTGAGATACTTCTAAACTTGTGAGAAGGGTTTCAGTTAAATTTAAACTAAACTCGTATTTTGGTCCTGACACGTCCGTTAATGTTCAAAACGAATTTTGGGATGTTTAATTTGGAAATATGTCGTGTAAATAATCTAGGTTCTTGGAAAAGTGTTTTTAAGTTCAATAAAAAATCCTAAGGAACTTCGGGTAACGTCTTAAATTGATGAACTTTAAGTTTTAAGTGAACCCGACACAAAACGGAGCAATCCCGAGACCCCTATGATGCTTGGCCGATTAGAGACAAGGGAGGAGAACAAGATGGCTTTTTTAGCTAGTTGGTCCTAGCAACGCTACAAGTATTTTGTCACCACCTCAAACACACATTCCATGCACCATTTTAAAAATCAAACAAAACAAAATTCACTCTCTTTCTTTCTCTCTTGATTTCGGACGCAACCACAAGAACAAGAAAAATTCATTTTTCAAGATTTAGCATGATCACGGGGTTAAGGAACATTATCGGGTTGATATCTAGTAGTCCGGGTTATTGTTTAAACTATGTTTGGGTAGTCGGTTCGTGTTCGTCCCGCTTTTCAAAAACCCTTCTTGTAAGTTTATCTAAACCCTAAATAAGTTGTACTTTTATGGTTATTATGATGATCTTAAGCTAGTTGTATGGTGCGTTTATTAAAAATCAAAACTTAAAAGTTTGAAATGAAATGAAATAGGGTGCGTTTGGTTTGACGTGGGAAAAAGGGGAAGAAAACAAAGGTGGTCATTTTAATATCATGGTTGTTGTGGTAAAATAACGTTTATGTCAAGTGCTTAGTTCGACTTAATTTGAAACATAACTTAAGAATAAGCTCATTTAGGGATTATTTGTGTTTTGGGCTCTTGTTTAGCCTCGGCCCAACGAAAAAGAATGAAGGAAAAAAGGGGTTAATGGGCTTGGCCCATTTGGGATTATTTTTAGCTCATTTTGGCTTAATGGTTTCGGCTTATTTGATTTTTGCTTATTTGGTCTCAGCTTATTTGGTTTGGTTTATATAGCTACGGCTTATTTGGTTTTGGCTTATTCGAGCTATGGCTTATTTGGTTTTGGCTTATTTGAGCTTCGCGTTATTTGGTTTCGGCTTATTGGGTTTCGGCCTATTTTGTTTCGGCTTATATTGGGCTTATATATATGTATTGGTATTGGGCTTATATATATGTATTGGTATTGCGCTTATGTTTTAAATTTGGGCTTATATATAAATATTGGATTGAGCTTATATATTGGTATTGGGCTTATGTTTTGAATTTGGGTTTATATATAAATATTGGATTGGGCTTATATATTGGTGTTGGGCTTATATTTTGGCTTTGGCCCAATAAAATATAAATACTAGTGTTTTCTTTTAAAAGTCATCAGGCTAATTATGAAACGGCTAATGGACCTAAATGAGATTGAAATTGATTAAGTGAGAATTAACAAATGTTATTGGGTTTACGGATACATACGGGGGTGAAAAATGGTTAAGATGGTCAAGTATAGTCATGTTTGGCTAAATGACTCATGATTTTGGATTTTTGGCATTTTGTCGGAACTTTAGGAAATTGTGGAAAGTGTTGAAATTAAAGTTTGAAAACCTTGGGAACCTTTTACAAACGAACGAGTCATGTCGAATTTTATAAAAATGAATCACACATAGAAAATATTATAGAAAACTTATTTCGTGTCAATCCGACTAAAGGACAAAGGTTGACTTTTAATGAACGTTAAGTGTCAAGATTAAACAATCGAACATTGTTATACTAAGATGGCAAGATTTTATACTTACCCCGTTTATCCCGATAAGAAGGCGAAAATAATAAAATATTACTATATTATTAGCATATATATATTTAAATATATATACTTTAACGTTACGAAGATGTTTATTCTTTTATTTTGGATCTTTAGTTTTTACTCATTTCTCGTCGGATTTCCTAGAACCGTTTGGACAGTTATTTTGTTTTAGTTGTTGGGCATATTTTTGAGTATTATGTGTTGTTGTCGCACTTGGCCCAAGTGCATCGAGTTATTTTACGTGATGTGTCGTGTGGCTTTATTATACCATGTACTTGCTATGGTTTGATGTGATGTGCCGCCCTATATATAGCTCCAACTGGTAGGCTTTAGGTGCGTGAGATTTGAGAATGTGAGGACATTGCGAGGCAATGGTCCATATGGATGAGATTTGGCTAGCATGGATTTGTTAGGTTTAGAAATTGAATGTGTTGCATGTATTCACTATCATATTGCACAATTGTCTACTGTTTGAAATATTGGCATAATGACTGGGTTTTCTTCAAACCTATGAGCTCACCAACATTATTGTTGACCTTTTCGAGTATCATTTTCAGGTGTGTTGCGAACCAAGGTAAATTCGGAGATATGGAAAATTTAAGAAGTACACAAGTGGGGTGTTAACTTGAGACTTGTGACTATTGTAAATCCAGATCTTTTGTAAATTTAATGGTATGATCTTGTATCTTGTGCGATGTAACTATATCGTCGCATCCTGTGTTTCCGCCGTTGTCGGGGTGTGACAGATTGGTAATCAGAGCCAAGGTTATAGAGAATGCCCGTTTTTATAAAAATAAAAATGCAACTATAACCAACAAGAGTTTTTGAAAAACCTCAAACATGATAAAAGTTAACTAGCCCGAGTGGTTCATAGTTTTTCCTAAATTACGCATAGCATGATCAACTATGCTTAATTCACGAAGGACTATGAAATGATAGGGGTAGTTTTCTTAAATTATGTTAGAGAAAAGGGAGGGAATATGTAAAGTCTAAGACCACCTGAAAATGAATTGACTTTGAATGTACATATTTCGTAATATTTACTTTTGCGTGGTAATGTGGTATGAGAATGCTTGCGAGGGTTGAGGTCTAGATAATCGTTGATTGCTAAGTGTTTGCCATGCTGCCTTAGTTGTATTGCATGATGCCCTGAGAGCCTTGGTAGATATGTTGTTGGTAGCAATGTTGATTAAGGATGTGTCATTAGTAGCTATGTTGTTGCATTACATGATGCCCTGAGAGCCTTGATAGATATGTTGTTGGTAGCGATGTTGATTAAGGTTGTGTCTTTGGTAGATATGTTGTTATGATTGCATGAAGTTCTGAGGCACTTGTTTTGTATCAAACTTTGTTAGTGCCTATATTGTCACTTGTATCCCTTCAATATATATATATATATAAATAAATAAATAAATATATATATATATATATATATATATATATATATATATATATATAAGTATGTATATATACGTATATACGGTTACGAACACCTAATTTCAAATGTTATGTTGATTACTATATGTAAGAAGAGTTATGCTGATAATTTGAGTAATGATATTTTATGGGAGTACTTATACCCTTACCGTGTTATCACAGGTCATGTCTACCCTAGCTCACTTTGATTCAGAGATTATCTCACAGACTGTCAGAGCTCAGAGCTCCCGAGTGCCTACCTCATTACCTGATGATCCTTATGTGGTAGTTAGGCAAGCATATTTAGTTGATACGGATACTGAGTCTGAGCCAGAGGAGGCTCCCTTAGAGATAGAGGAGTGTTAGTCACTAGTTCCTAGAGCACCCCTTACTGATGAGGATTTTGAGGCTTCTGAGCCATCGGACACTAGGATCACCACATCACATTCCTCAGCTTCATTGGATTCCATCGCACCACTGTCACCTGATCACCCACTTACTCAGGCTTCACCAACCCCTACACCCACCCGAGTTTCGTTCCACCGTAGGACCGCACGTATAGCCGTACATACCCATCCGACCCTATCCCCGGGCATGTCAGCCCGCATAGCGGAGGTAACTGCTTTGTCCCTATCTTCCTTTCATATGAGGCATAGATCCTCTTACAAGACATCATCATCATCATCACCACCGGCCCTTCCTATACGGAAGAGGTATCGAGGTACATTAGAGCTTATAGAGGACACTAAGGATAAGAGCTCAGATTCGGGTACTGAGAGAGAGAGTTCAGATGGTGAGGGTCATAGTTTAGAGGACGAGGGTCATGGTTCAGAGGACGAGGGTCCTGGTACAAAGGATAAGGAGGAGGAGGCTATACTTAAGGGTCAGTAGCAGGTAGTCCCGATTGTAAATACTGCGCATATGAGCCTCTAGGACTTGGTTATGGGGCGTTGAGACACCGTGAGTTGGGATTAGGAGAGGGCTCGGTGCCCAGTATGTTTGAGGTAGGACAAAGCTCTAGGTTTGTGCCAGATCATGAGGGAGCAGAGAGGGTATATGCATTTAGACAGCCCACCCTTGTTACATGGATAGATCCCGAGGATGGCATGGTTTATACTGACATTCTGACTTACGTACCACCAGTTGCATCTGTTCAGACACCGCCATCTCCTGAGTGGTCGTCTGGTTCCTTACCAGTTTCATCATCACCCCAGTAGTTCCATTACCTATAGGTTCACCAGTGACTACCCCAACATCCCCTATACCGGTAAATGAGGATCAGTTCTTAGAGGTAGGGGCGCAGCTTGAGCTTCACGGTAGCTAATGACATCAAATAATGTCTATTTTATAGCATCCTTTATCTCGTTTATTGCTCGTTTTACATTCTTTTATATAATAATTAATACTTAATTGATTATATTTATGATTTGGACGAGCTAAGCAAGGAGCCAATCATGGCTTTTGTTTGGACAACAAGAAAAGAAAAAAAAGTGCTGGGCCTTGTGGTTTTGTCGTGGAACAGAAGAAAAACAAAAGGGGTTTCACCCCTATATATACAATTCATCCTATGTAAAGGATTGGAGACATTCGACACAATATGGAAAAAAAGAATAAAAAAGAAGAATAGAAGATTTTGTGAAGTGGTTCGAGCCATGGGAAAACTCTTGTAATCTCTACACTCCACTATACGCGTTCGGTTAGCATTATGTTTAATCGTTCATCTATGATTTTGTGTATTGTTACAATGACTATCGGCTAATACCTTTAGGTATTAGCCATGTTTATGATAATATAATGTTTTGATTTGTCTTTATATCGTTTGTTCTTTATTCGTTGCATGTTGATTATGTTTATCTCTTCATACCCATTTATGTACTTAATTATGTGTTTTTCCTATCATTCAACTGGATCTAGTCCTACATATTTAATGCGCTGCAACTTCGGTGTTGTTTGGGCGTAGGCTAAGAGTCCGGGATAGAAACATATAAATATAGTTTCCTAGATAAATTATAATCAACGGTGTGAGCTTTATGCGGGTTTAGGTTAATTGTGACAGGATTAACTAGCGACAAACCTCGAGTCTAGGGAGAAGATCCACCTAACTTTGGAATGATATACCACCAACGAATTAATACAATCATTGCACGAATAGACAATCAAGGCATATTATTAGATTAAACTGGCTAATACGTTTTCCTCACGTTTGACTGCTTCTCAATCTTTTATTAATCACTTGTGTGCGTTATTTGTCATCACCTTAGGATAATTAGAATTAAACTCGTGCCAGTCTCTCAGGCTGAAAACCCCCCTCTTTGCATTAGTTTAGGTTTAATTAGATTTAATTAGAATAATTAGGTTAGATTAGTACTAAACCTAGGTAAATAAAATACCAGTAGAATTAAGAGTTAACTTCCACTCTCAGTGATCGACACCCTACTTACCAACGAAGCTACATCCGATCGGGTACACTACCCGTTAGAGTGTTGTTTTTAGGTATAGTCGGCATAAAATAAATAGTAAAACTTGATTATAAATAAAAACCTACATGACGAAACATCAAGTTTTTGGCGCCGTTGCCGGGGAGTGCGATTGTTTAATTTCATGTTTTTATTGGTATTTTTAGTATAAATCTAGTTTTTTTTCTACTATGTGTTGTTATTTATTGAATACGGCGTATCCATTTTCTTTGAATACAGCGTATTCAACATTAAACATCAATACGGCTAATCCAGATTACTAAATACGACGTATCGACCGTCTAATACAGCAGTAGTTTTAGTTAGCTTTCTAGTTTAGTTTTCTAGAATAGTTTTACTTCGAATTATGTCTTTTTTTAGGTACCGTTTTTGGGGAGCCTCCTTACCCGTTCGATTACCCTATAAGGAGGTTAACTATGGAAGAAATATTGGCAAAATTCATTGATGAAGGTAGACGTGAACATGAGGAGATGGAAATATTCATTAAAGAATTTAGAACCATCAACGAGCTTTTGTTAAAAACACGAAGCAACTTATTGAGTGAGCTGAAAATCAAGGTAAACAAATTGTCAAAGGTTGTGAGTAATTCCGTTATTGATTACAATGAACGAAGGTCAATAAGAGTGACTAACTATTATTGAGGTGGAAAGATGCGTATGAAGCCACCGTTAGTAAAGAATTTATGAACTGGAAATCAACAAGAATGAACCTCCCAGATTTGTAACAAGATTGTGCAGCGGAAAGCGAATGTTGAATGGTGAGAGAAATAAATATTTCAAGTATTCATGAAAGGTGCTACGATAACCATTGGTTTAAACCTAAAAAATATATTCTAATCCTTTCCCATACCCGGGTAAGAAAAGAAAAGGAGAACTCACTGCAATGAAATTTTTTAGAGAATCTGAAACTACATCGTATTAAAAATCCGTTTACGAAGCCCTAGAGCAAATACAAAATACGCTAAATATTTGGAAGAGTTTTACTAACGAATATATCCAGATTGAAGAAGATTGTATGGAGACAATGAACGAAGATGCTCAGCTGTCTTGTCATATCGATAATAAAAACTGCCATTAAAAGAAAAAGACCCAAGAGTTTCACTACCCCTTGTCAAGTATTTGAGAAACATAAGGAAGCAGAAGTCTTGGCCGCTGATCACTTATCTAGGTTTGAGAATCCGCATATGGAGGTGTTAACTAAGAGGTAAATTGATGATAAATTCTTTAACGAACATTTAATGGCGCTAAAATCCAAGTTTAATAACGATGAACCATGGCATGCAAATTTCATTAATTATATTGTTGGAAAGGTTGTTCCCCCAATTTGAACCTTTAAAAAAAGAAAGAGATTTTTCTCGCAAGTCAAGACTTACTTATGGGAGGAACCTTATGCATTTAAACTGTGCGTGGATAATATAATGAGAAGATGTGTGGCTGGAAGTGAAACCCTTGAAATTCTGGCACATTGTCATTCAGGACCTACTGGTGGGCATCATAGTGCTAATATTACTGCAAAGAAGGTTTATGAGTCTGGATTTTATTGGCCTAGTGTCTTTAAAGATGCTAATGAGTACGTAAGACGATGTGATGCATGTCAAAGATCAGGAAACATATCTTCGAGAAATGAAATGCCTCAAAATAACATTCAGGTATGCGAAGTGTTTGATGTTTAGGGATTAGATTTTATAGGACCATTTCCCCAATCTAGAGGTAATAAGTACATATTAGTAGCTATAGATTATATGTCTAAATGTGTCAAAGCTCAAGCATTACCTACGAATGATGCGCGTGTTGTGGTTAAGTTTTTAAGACAGTTATTTGCTAGGTTTGGAGTTCCTAAAGCTTTTATTAGTGATAGCGGGACACATTTTTGTAATTCTCAGCTTGAAAAAGCTTTACGAAGATATGTTGTGACTCAAAAATTATCCACGGCATATCACCCTCAATCTAATAGACAAACTGAAGTTACTAACAGTGCTATTAAGCGTATCCTAGAGAGATCAGTGGGGTACAATCCTAAAGATTGGTTAGAAAAACTTAACAATGCATTATGGGCATTTAGGATGACCTACAAAACACCGACAGGGTGTACACCTTTTAGACTAGTTTATGGGAAAGCATGTCATTTACCCATAGAGATCGAGCATAAGGCACATTGGGCATTAAAACAATGTAATATGGATCTAACACTTGCTAGCGAAAGTCATCTTATGCAGCTTAATAAGTTAGCCGAATTGAGAGATGGTGCTTATGAGAATACTAGAATTTACAAAGAACGGACCAAGAAATGGCATGATTCTAGACTTTGGTGATAAAGATTTTAAGGTAGACGATCAAGTGCTACTATATAATTCTTGTTTGAAGATGTACCCTGGAAAACTTAAGTTAAAATGAAGCGGTCCAAACATTGTTAAAACGGTGTATCCGCATGGGGCTATAGAAATCACTGACAGGGACGGGGTTATCTTCAAGGTCAATGGAAAACGATTGAAGAAATATTGCGGAGGTAACATTGATAAAGAGGATGATGAAGTTATCGAGTCTGAGAATGGTTTAACGTGAGGCTGGAGGGAGTCTAACTTAAAGACTTTTACAAAAACAAAAGTGCTTCCCGGGAGACAACCCAGAATGTATTTTCAATTTTGTTAATCGAGTCTGTCTTCCCAGACTGTCTATACGGCGTATCCAAACCCCATGGATACGGCGTATTGACCTTCTGGACGATATCCAATCTTTATTTTTTAGCACAATCGATACGGCATATTCGTTAAACGAATACAGCGTATTCGACACAGGTATCAATACGGCGTATCCTGGGGTATGGATACGGCGTATCGACTTCTTGTACAGTTTTAGGTCTTTATTTCGAGTCTAACCAACAAATACATGAAGATAGAATTGCATTTGTTTTCTGAGAATTTATACAAGACCTGGCTGCCAAGAAATCGACAATGTTGGTGAAGTATCTACAATCTGGAATTCTTGCTTAATAAATCAACATGGAGAATCTACCGAGCAAAATATCAGGGGAATTTATCATTCTAATTCTTTTTAATTCCCGTTTTTAATGTTTTATCTATACAACGAGGTCGTTGTATAATTCAAGTGGGGGGATGGGAATTAGAATGATACTTGTCCTATTTTTCACACTAAAATGCATAAATTATGCTTAATGTTAAAAAAAATTCAAGCATACTTTTGTGAAATTACTTGATACATAACCCGCATACAATAACCCTTATTAGATATTGTGAGGATTTAACCTTATCCGTTTCCAAATGTTTACCTAAAATTCCACAAAAATATGAGTGTGCCGTTGATGTTGTAGACTTTAGAACTTGGCTTGGTATATCTATTCGAGACCATAATAATGAGTACTACGGATTTAGATGGAGTAACTTGTTTAAATTGATAAATTTTTAGGATTACACCCAAAAAAGCCTTTACATGTTGTTTTATTAACTAACTACACTGATTAGTTAACCCCCGTATAAACTCTTTGTTTACTCTCATCTTAAGAGTAAGATACCTCTAGAACAACCCGTAGAGCCAATCCTTTAGGAATTACACCAACTATTTGTTTCGCTACACCTTTACACCTTAACCTACCATTTTAGATTATGTCCATTTATCAATTGCTAGTTGCTTAAAATGTAAAGTATGTATTTCTCGAGTCTTGTGTCAATTTTCTATCTTTGGTACAGTTGGGAAGAAATTTGCACATTACAAATGGGAATGTATAAAATAGTCAAAACTCATGTATTTTTACTACCATCACAATTAATGGTACGTCCGAAGAATGAAGAATTATCGAAGGAATTATCCGGAATTATTATCGTGAAGATGGTGAAACTACTTCGAGTTTCGTATATTGTTAGATGTTTAAAAAAATTGAAAAAATTAGAAAAATCGCAACAAAAAAGAGAAGGAAAGTTTGAAGATAATCGTTTCGCAACTACCGAAGGAATTACACGAAGGATCGATTATTCGTTGATACAAATCGACGATGTAGAGTATTGTATAAAGTGGTAGATATCACCACTTGCCTTGTAAAGTATGTAAAGTATGGGATGATTGGGAAGTTGACCGTTACGGAAACGCCAACTTAGGTTGTTGTTTTTTATCTATGATCAAGACGTTTGTAAATAGTTGTATTTTTATCATGATAACGGCCGGGAAAAAGTGTCTAGCAACTTGTATCTTAGACTTAATCTATTTGTTACGTAATTTTAATTGCCTTTCCTAATTATTAACCATGGGTTTTACGCGAATGAGGATGTGTACGAGCATGTATGTCTATTCCGTCGTTACGGCCATGTATGCATGTCTCAGCTGCCTTGTTGGTTTATTACTATTGGTGAAAGTTAGAAGATCCCTACCCTATATCATCCTTCATCCTAACCGTTGGTTAAACTCGAATGAGGATGTGATCGAACACACATGTCTATTCCATCGTTACGGCCATGTATGTGTTCTTCAACTGCCTTGTTGGTGTGGTACTTTTGGTGAAAGATTGTAGAATGATGAACCCTAAGCCTTATCATACAAACCCATATTTACCTTTAAAAACTTGTTACTCCTTAGCTCTAGTGGTGGAGATGTGTATCCTTGCCAAGCTTATGATAGAATACTCGTTATGACCGAGCAATTTAGCGAATTAGTTACATGTTACTACATAGATTAGTTGCGTGATTTGAGTGTTTTCATCTTCCTATTTCGTGAGGTGTTTGGTTGTGTACTTGTAATAGATCAAATATATGGTTTAACGGAAAAATCCTTAGGGATACATATTTTATAAACTTCTAAAGGCTACTTGAGGACAAGTAGGATTCAAGTGGGGGGATATTTGATGACATCAAATAACGTCTATTTTATAGCATCATTTATCCCGTCTTTATTGCTCGTTTTACATTCTTTTATATAAGAATTAATGATTATATTTATTATTTGCAGTAAATATCGAGCATATGGTGAAAGTTAGTGAAAAGGTCACACATTTTGAAGCTTAAACGATGAATTAAAATAAAATATCAAAGAGTGAAAGATTTGAATGCGTCGCAATGTTTTAGTCATAACTTCTTCGTTCGGACTCCGTTTTAAGTAATTCAAAAGGAAATAGAAAGATAGAAATGAGATCCTTACTTTTAAATAATAATATGCTTGAAAATACAAAGTTAGTTCATGATTCTAAATGCTGGAAAAGTCAGTTCATGATTTGGCCTTTTTATTTATTATTGGGCCTTTGTTATACAATAATGAGCGAAGTACACAAGCCTATTTGGTGGCTTATTCTTGGGCCTGGCTGATTTGGACGAGCTAAGAAAGGAGCCAATCATGGCTTTTGTTTGGACAGCAAGAAAAGAAAAAAAAAGTGCCGGGCCTTGTGGTTTTGTCGTGGAATAGAAAAAAACAAAAGGGGTTTCACCCCTATATATACAATTCGTCCTATTTAAAGGATTGGAAACATTCGACACAGTATGGAAAAAAGAATAAAAAGAAGAATAGAAGATTTTGTGAAGTGGTCCAAGCCATGGGAAAACTCTTGTAATCTCTACACTCCACTATACGCGTTCGGTTAGCATTATGTTTAATCGTTCATCTATGATTTTGTGTATTGTTACAATGACTATCGGCTAATACCTTTAGGTATTAGCCATGTTTATGATAATATAATGTTTTGATTTGTCTTTAAATTATTTGTTCTTTATTCGTTGCATGTTGATTATGTTTATCTCTTCAAACCCATTTATGTACTTAATTATGTGTTTTTCCTATCTTTCAACTGGATCTAGTCCAACATATTTAATGCGCTGCAACTTCGGTGTTGTTTGGGCGTAGGCTAAGAGTCTGGGATAGAAACATATAAATATAGTTTCCTAGATAAATTATAATCAACGGTGTGAGCTTTATGCGGGTTTAGGTTAATTGTGACAGGATTAACTAGCGACAAACCTCGAGTCTAGGGAGAAGATCCACCTAACTTTGGAATGATATACCACCAACGAATTAATACAATCATTGCACAAATAAGACAATCAATGTATATTATTAGATTAAACTGGTTAATACCTTTTCCTTACGTTTGACCGCTTTTAATCACTTGTGTGCGTTATTTGTCATCACTTTAGGATAATTAGAACTAAACTCGTGCCAGTCACTCAGGCTGAAACCCCCCCTATTTGCATTAGTTTAGGTTTAATTAGATTTAATTAGGATAATTAGGTTAGACTAGTACTAAACCTAGGTAAATAAAATACCGGTAGACTTAAGAGTTAACTTCCACTCTCAGTAATCGACACCCTACTTACCAACGAAGCTACATCTGATCGGGTACACTGCCCGTTAAAGTGTTGTTTTAGGTAAAGTCGACATAAAATAAATAGTAAAACTTGATACATAAATAACACCTACACAATGACACATCAACCACCTAGAGATCAGAGACACTAGTGGCTTAGGTGCCAGGTTGAAGGGTACACCGAGGATATCGTGCATAGCTATTAGTAGAGGCTTAAGACAATATAGGGTAGGTCAGTTAACCAAGTACACGTTCTAGATTTTGCCGGGTTGACTGAGGGGATGAGGCAGACTCTGGCTAATCAATTGATGATGGTTTATACTGGATATGAGGGACAGGAGTTGTTTCTTAATACTTGTAGGATGAGCGATACGGAGATAGGTTTGGACGTTGTTGACACTTTGTGTTTTCAGTTGGGTGGAGCTAGACGTAGGATGACTTGTATAACAACCCACAATTTTCCTCAGTGTAATTATCCATCTATTATATTTAATAGAACCATTTTCATGGGAATATTTTTGTTTTATACCATCCATGGTGTAACGTAACTTACATTACAAAAGTAAACGTGCTCACACAACTACCAATGCCAATTCCATCAACGTTTATATCAAGTAAACATTATAATATGTCAAGTAATATGTTTTAAACTTAATTTTTACATTACATTATCTATTTAACGTACCATTCATAACGTTATTATAAAACGGATTTTATACGTTAACGTTTATACCAAAACCCCGATTACATGTAATGTTTTTATACAAACCAAAAGTACAAACTTATAAGACATGTGTACAAGGTTACAATGCATAATATTTGAATTATATTTCCCTCCAAAACCCTAGTACAACTCTCTAAAGCTCAGGGTACAACCCGATTAAGCACAATATTCAAATAAGCCATTTTCCCTCCAAATACTTATGAGATTTTGTACCACCTTTCTAGCATAGATTACAAGTCTTTTTAGCATCACATTTAAACTAGTTTTTCCCTCCATTTCACTCTACACACTCGACTTAAACCCTGACCCTAACCCGAAACCCTAAACAGCCCGATACCCCTTAACTAGTGTCGAACCAAGCCAAAACCTAGCAAGAATACTCCACCATGATGCACCACCTTGTCTAGCACCTTGTCACCACCTTGCTAGCTCCCTTTTACCTCCTTGTTACCTACTCATCAACTTGCACCCCAAGCAAAACCCTTTGTCACCTCCTTGGTTAGTCGAACCCTGTCCACCACGCTACACCTTGCTAAGCTATAGTCCTAGCTTCTAATAGTCATCATTGCTAGAAACTTGGCCACCACTCTTCTTTAATCCTATAAATAGCCAATGTAACACCCCCAAATTAGGTCGCAGCAGAATATGGGTCCGGGGCGTGTTACTTCTCAGATCAATAACACAAGATATATAGTCGAGCCCTAAAAGAAAAGAAAGAAGGTTTAAGTAAGTAGGAGCCAAGGTTTAAGAAGAACAAGAGGTTCTTCCATTTCAACCCATTCGAGTACTAGTAAGTCCTATCACTTGTTTTATAAGCTCTTGTTGCGTTTTAGATCTTATAAAAAACTTTTTTTTAACCATGTGATCAAACAAAACCACGTTGGAAATTCTTAAACCAAACCAAACCCTAATCGAGCCCTAAATAACCCGTTTTGGAAACCCTAAGTCCTTGCAAACCCTAATAAGCTAGCTTAAGCTTATTCCTATCCTAATAAGCCCCTATCCATCTTTATAATTTTGTGAGAAAAGCTCTTAAACCTTAAACCTACACATTTGGTTTTCCTAAACCAAACGCATGCTTAAAAACCCTAAAAGCTCTTTTTGTTAACCCTATAAGCTAAAAGCCATAAGCTGATCTAATAAGCTATTCTATCATTTTTATAAGATTAAAAACAAACCCTAAAAGCTAGAACCCATCGAGTTATGATTTCAAAACCAAACACACCCTTTTTGAGTTTTTGAGCTAATAAGCTCATTTCATACGCTTTAAGCTTATAAAACTAACTTATTTTAGCTTATTATGATAAGCTTTATGCTGCAAATTGATTTTGAGATTAAAAATACAAAGTATATGATTTTTGGACTAAGAATGCAATTCAAATGACCCTTAGGGGTATATATCATAACATTTTGAAAACTATTAAACTTTCGGGCCAAAAGTGTAATTATCCTAAACTTAAAACCACAAGGGCTTGTTTTGCCATACTTTAAAGTTAAGGGTTAAATGTTTTAAAAATATAAATGAGGTTTTAAATTGTAAAATTATATATACCAAGGGTATATATTGCTATTTTCAAATTCTCAAAGGTATAAAATGTAATATTTATATATTTAATAACAAAAATATATTTAAACATTATAAGACTCTATTTTATTCAAATCCAACACATTCATTGTTTCATTCATCGATCGAAACATTATAAAATCAATTATGTTAAATATTTAACATAATTTATCATCCACTAGCTTTTGAAGAAACTTAAAAAGATAAAATCTTATCATTTAAACTATAACGTATCACGTTACTAGGGAATTTTATGTGAGAGGATTTCATTTGGGTAGACGTTTTGACGAGTTGTTGGATTTATGATTTAATGTGTCCTAGTTCCTCAAACGTTTACTACATGACCTCTTAGTTATGATAGCCCGAACAGTGATACGATGTTTTCACAAACTAATAAACCAAAATCATTTACGTTAACTTTATGAAATAAAGTTTGAACTAAGACTTGACATATTACCCCAGGTTGCGTGACGAAGCTGTTTACTTCCACTTGATTTACTTTTGCCATCAATTAGATTTCCATGTTAAGGTGAGTTCATAGTCCCACCTTTATATGTTTTTCCAAACCCCGTGGGGGGATACATGCTATAAACCATGAATACAAGTATTTTCCAACTGTATGCTATCCTGATATATTATTGCCTAAGTTTACCTCCACTGCCAATATCATTTAATCATGAACCATTAATCACTTGCGAGTGAACGCGAATATTGTGGATAGATCTATCGGGATTGACGAATCCCGTTTGTGTTTACCTGTACATGAGGTAATCAAACGCACTATATTTGAGAATAATAGGTAACTTTGGCAAGTTACCTTTCCAAGAGGACATTTGTTCCTCAATAATGTCACTGAGGTGATTTCCATGTTAACGTTTGAGTTCATGAGCTTAGGGCAATAATACTGTTTTCCATGATAATTGAAATTGTACAATTATTACTTATGATGACTTGTATTCAACCATTTCATTACAAACCTATGAATTTCACTCAACCTTTGTGTTGACCTTTTTAGCATGTTTATCTCAGGTAACTAAGCAGTTTAAGGCACGGAGTGGCATGGACTTGAAGGCGTCCAAACTTGTTATCATTCAACCGTTATGTTTTAAATATATTTTGGGACCTCCTTTTTGTAAAACTCTGATATATTATTGAATGATAACTAAATTTTCCAAAACGTCTATTTTGAGTTATTTTCTATGATTATGACTGTTGATTCATGAAGTAATACCCCTAATTTAGCTTCCGATGCTATGTGAATTATTGGGGTGTTACAGATTGGTATCAGATCCCAGGTTATAGAGAACAAGGTTAAAACCTAAACTATAACTACTTTTTCCATTCAAGAAAGTCCTCCGTGCCACTACATTTCCTGAATATTATGTAAAGATACATAACTATTATATAAATAACTTATGTTATTTCCACCGGGTTGTTACAGAATTATGTCTACATCCACACACCCTATTATTATCCTATCTAATTCCGATGTTGAGGATGCTTTTTCCTCTATAAACACTCCTGACTATACCCCAGCTTCACCGGACTATTTCCCAGCTTTATCGGGAAACACCTCTTTTGACTCTTTAGAGGATTTATCTAAGGATCTTTTAGCCTCGCTAACCATCTCACCTTTCCACGATGATCCGTATATGAAAGTCATGCAAGCATATAATGCTACTAATAATGAATCACCTATTCCTCTACTACAAGCTCCTATTGCCCCATTAACTGTTTTGCCTCCATCTCTAGTGTTACCACCATCACCACTATTTGATCCCCGAGATTTCTTTCTTCCCGAGGAGATTTTGCCACCTCAAAAACGAGCCCGTTTCCTATCATCCTCCTCTACTGATTCTTCTGCCCCACCTCATGTATTTGAGATTGGAGAAAGTTCTCATGTGACGCGTCTGGAGCGCCATGCAGAACAGATCGATGCTATTCTGAATCACTTAGATGAGCTCCCTCTTGAGCGCATTGAGCACATGGAAGATAAGATAGAAGGTCTTGGTAAGGGTCGAGTAATCATACAGCGAGATTTTGACAAACTAGAAACAGAACTTCAAGAAGCCCGTACCCAGATTGCTGGATTTCAGAGAGAGCAAATAAGGCATGACGATGAGATTGTTCTTGCTCGCGTCAGGACTTCTACTCTAGAGATGATCATCAAAGATATCTATGTTCGCCACCGGTCAGATATGAAGAGTCTTCTGGATACGATCCATGAACTCAAGAACCACAAGGGAGGACCACCAGACTACTAGACTAGATCCTTGTCATTTACAGCTTTTGTTTAGAATCCAACCACGGGATGTGTGGCATAAATAATGACACTTGTCAAATTTTGGTTATGTAAAATATGTAGACAAGTTGTTTATGACATAATGAAGTTGTGATTCCATTATACCTCGCTGTTTCATGACACCGATTTATGTATGTCGTGGTTGTCTATCCTATACTCTGTGTTAAGGTTATTGATGTATCATATCTTTATGTATCCGGGATTACTATGGTTCTCTTACCATCAGGTTTTCTCGAACCTTTATGCCCAGGTATCATGGATATGATTAATAATCAAGACATTGAGCATATGATTCCACCTACACCACCTAGAGACACTGAGCCTCCTGTTGGATCACCCATACCACTATCTCCATCTTCATCAGTAGGATCTTCATCACCGGTTAGGTCAACTACACCACCACCAGACTATCCCTTTGATGAGTCTATCTTCGCAGAGTTAGATAACTCATTATGGATCATACAGCGACCACTGAAAAGTGAACCAGTCCCCGAGAAACCTAATGAGTCAGATGCTTGTTAGAGTGTCCATCTCTGGAAGTCCTAGATTCCAAAATTTTCTGTTATATTCTACAATGTAATATCAAAGGATGTGTATTTCTTTGTTAAGACTTGTATCAAATAAAGTATCTATGTCAAATGATTTCAATATCACTATGTATGAAAATTTTGATTATTATACAAAGACTTGTGATATGACTCTATCATTGTATGGATTCTTATTTTGTGTTGTATTGTAAATGTTGATAGAATGGCTCCCAAGAGGACATCAACATCTGCAGCACCACCCATGACTCAGGCCACCATCAAGAAACTAGTTGCTGATAGTGTTGCCGCAGCTCTGGAAGCACAAGCGGCTACCATGTCAAATACTGACAATACCACTAGGAACACCCGATAAAGAGAAACTCTTATAGCAAGAAAATGTAGCTACAAAGAGTTTATGAGCTGCCAACCTTTTAATTTTACCTTTTCCAGAAATTCTACCTTTACCATCTACAAAGGAAACAAATCTACCATTATAATCTTCATACTGAGTAAGATAACATTTGTTTTCCTCAGTCATGTGGTCTGAGGCCGATAATGAGAAGGCAACAGCAGACACTGAGGCTGAATCAATGGTGTCAGTCACTATTCAGCAAGACACCTCTATCACCCCTCCTATGACATCCCCGGTGATCGATCTCGTGACTAGACCTGATTCACCCAATGTTCACTGGCCTCTACCAACCACCACAACCACAACTGCAGCACCAACAACAACAACAACAACAACTCTTCCACTACCACCTCAACCTCAACAAGGTTCATCAGATTCCATTCTCATTAAGCGCATGGGCGAACTCGAACAACACATAGCAGACTTGGTGGAGGAAAATCAAGCCCTAGAGACAAGGCTAGACAAGCAAGGGAACCGAATCCATAAGTTGGAAACTATGGACTGGCCCAAAATGATCAGAGAGCAGACGGTGGAGTTTATTGAATCACAGGAGATTGACTGAAAGATTGAGGAATCAGTTAAGGAGGTGGTTATCTCATCAGTCAAGCATGCAATGAGAGCTCCTCTTCGTGCTCGCTTCAAGGATCTCCCTACGTCTGACATGAAGGAAATTCTGCTCCAACGCATGTTGGAGGAGAACTATGACAAGGGACATGCTAACCACCGAGTAGCATATGAAGCACTGCAGGACTCTATCCGTCGTGATGAAGTTGAGGACTTTGATGTAGATAAGGCTCAGGAGGAAACTAAGAAGAAAAGTAAGCAAGATTCTCCAAATACTCCGCCTGGGTCTCCACCGTCACCACCACCTCCTCCTCCACCACCGTCAGGCGCATCAGGAGCCTTTGGCACAACCGGAGCCTCCGATTCTGCTCAAGCTCCTCCCCCACCTCCTCCATTCCTCATCCACTCATCAGGGAGATCAGTCAACAAGCACCGCAGCTCCAAGTTCATCAAAGATAGCTGCTTCAGCTGAATACTCTGCTTGGACAACAACTGACACCCGGGTCAAGCCCTCAATCACAACGATCCCTGATGACCTTTATATGGATGATGAAACCACTGCAGATGAACAAGCATATTCTAGTGGTGATGAGGTAGGACGTGATCATATTCCTACAGTCAACTTGAGGCAGAGCTGGTGGAAACCTCTAACTGAAGACAGACCGGCCACTCCAGAACCTGCTTGGACTATTCCATCATCTGATCTGTCTATGCCAACACACAACTGGGCCTCTGCTCTGAAGTCGACATATGTTCCTCCACAGGAGAACTCTCTACTTGCTCAAACCGGGGATATGGCGACATTTATGGATTGGTACTATAAACAACAAGGAATCTCTAAACTCACTCCCAAAGACCTGGAAGGCCCTGCATTCGAAATCGTCAAAGTGTTTCATCATGACGTGATTCATCTCCAATTCCAAATGGAAGAGTGCCACAAACTTCTCACCGATGAAGTGGATGATGCAATCCTCAGGTACAACGTCAGCAAGCCACTTCTACTAGGAGGTGAACCAGGCCATGTAACCATTCAACCGGACTTCTTCTTCAACAAAGACCTGGAGTATCTACGATATGGTCGCAAGGTTGGCAGACCGGCCTTGTCAATCTCGAAGATGAAGGCGGCATATTATCCTGATGTCGGCTTGGAGCAACTAGTTCCTGATCTATAACACCTCGTGTTTTAGGTCATTGTATGACATTATTTAATCCACTAATTATTTTTAGGGTTTTACGCGTTTG
>BQNB010052400.1:29886-40515 GCA_026074375.1 Tanacetum coccineum
GGGCTTGCCTTTCCTTTCTCGTGTTTCATGTTTTGTTGGTTTATGTTGTTTTGTCCAGGATTACCCGGATTTTGAAGACTCTCGTGCTCTTAGTTTTGTTCATTTATTCGAGCTTTATATCCTCAGCTTCATTTAGAGAATCCTATATCCTAATCTTATCGACTAACGTTTATCTTTAGCATACTTAATAAATGGCTTTAGATTTGCGTAGAGAACCCTTAATACTTGAATTATGCCTTGAAATTAGTATGGGGGTATCAATTTCACATTGAGAACAATGTGTAGTTTTAGTATAGGGGGAATCTATCGATTTGATTATACCTGCGACCGTTGTTCTCGCGTAACCCGTTTTTCCACCAAAAATATGTGATTTATATGAAAAATAGCAAATTTTTTAAATTTTTATGCATAAAAAATGAAAAATGTTGTAAAAAATAATGTAATAAGTGTTTTGGCATAAATAAAGGTGAGAACGAGAAATAAATTTTGACTCAATCGGTTTTAAACCTTAGCTTTTTCCTTAACAATTAACGATGATAGTTTGTGCTAGTCTCAAGTAGATTTTAAACATGCTAGACTTGATTTGTTATTAACGTAAATGAAGACTTGTGCTAATCTCATGTAGATTTTAAATATGCCGAGTTGGAATTTATATGGCTAAGCATTCGCGAATCTCTTTATTAGAGATTTTAAATTGCGAAGAACGAGAAATGATAGTGTTATTTATAAGTCATGACATTAAACGTAGAATAGTTGGTTTTCTTTCAAGCTCATAAGTGTTAATTGTGGCTTTTTCTCCCATTAGCTTGTTTCACCTTTATATATAATTGTTTAATAAATAGAGTTGTGCGGTTTTTTGGTTAATAATTAGTTAATAGAAGTTTTCTTTAGTTCCTTTGTGATTAGGATGAGTACACATCAGGAATACTTAATTTGGCATACTATATGTATCACATTAATAAATATTTTGCTTATTCCTTAAAGAGCCTTAGGGTATATGGGATAAGTAGAATTCAATAATAATCCAAGACTGATAAAAGTTTGCTGCATCTTGCCGGCTCACAACCGATGTTACAGCCTTCTAAAAGGTCGAGGAAGTTACCGAGGTCGAAATATGTTTGCTACATCTTGTCGGAGGCGTGGCCGATGTTGTAGCCTTCTAAAGGACTGAGGTTTAATAATGTTGCTTAATTTTTTGTCTTATTTTGTACCTTAAAGAGCCTAAGGGTATATGGTGCAAATAAGATTGGTCCATTCATGTCTTAAAGAGCCTTAGGGTATATGACATGAATGGTGCCTTGCTTAAGTAGCCTAATAAAAGCCAAATTTTGGTTGCCTCGATGTGGACTTTAATCTTGATGACATTTGATCTTTTGAAAAGGGCTAGGAGCTAATTATTGCGTTCTTAACCGTTACGCTTTATTTTTGGAATTAATAAGTATCGAAATAAAAGTCTTAAAGAGCCTTCGGGTATATGACTTAAGTAAAATATCTCTTTCTTAGAGATTTTAAATTGCGAAGAACGAGAAATGATAGTGTTATTTATAAGTCATGACATTAAACGTAGAATAGTTGGTTTTCTTTCAAGCTCATAAGTGTTAATTGTGGCTTTTTCTCCCATTAGCTTGTTTCACCTTTATATATAATTGTTTAATAAATAGAGTTGTGCGGTTTTTTTGGTTAATAATTAGTTAATAGAAGTTTTCTTTAGTTCCTTTGTGATTAGGATGAGTACACATCAGGAATACTTAATTTGGCATACTATATGTATCACATTAATAAATATTTTGCTTATTCCTTAAAGAGCCTTAGGGTATATGGGATAAGTAGAATTCAATAATAATCCAAGACTGATAAAAGTTTGCTGTATCTTGCCGGCTCACAACCGATGTTACAGCCTTCTAAAAGGTCGAGGAAGTTACCGAAGTCGAAATATGTTTGCTACATCTTGTCGGAGGCGTGGCCGATGTTGTAGCCTTCTAAAGGACTGAGGTTTAATAATGTTGCTTAATTTTTTGTCTTATTTTGTACCTTAAAGAGCCTAAGGGTATATGGTGCAAATAAGATTGGTCCATTCATGTCTTAAAGAGCCTTAGGGTATATGACATGAATGGTGCCTTGCTTAAGTAACCTAATAAAAGCCAAATTTTGGTCGCCTCGATGTAGACTTTAATCTTAATGACATTTGATCTTTTGAAAAGGGCTAGGAGCTAATTATTGCGCTTTTAACCGTTACGCTTTATTTTTGGAATTGATAACTATCGAAATAAAGTCTTAAAGATCCTTCGGGTTTATGACTTAAATAAAATCTTGAGATACAAAATTAGGAATAAGGGAGGAAAAGTAAGTACACATTTAGCTTTTATGAGTAGTGTTAGCATCATAACTTGTAATTTACAATGATCTTATTTTTAAGCTTAGTTTGGGAGAAGTGAAAAATCGGGAATGACGAATTTATCTTTTTAGACACTTAATTGTGCTTTTTGTTCTATGATCCTAAAAGTTACCACAAGGTAATGAAAACAATACATTATGTCACACAAGTTGTAGTTAGATAGTCTATTAAGAAAAATCATAAAAAAGAGAAAAAGTTTTGAAAATGGGAAAACGGGTGTTTTATAACTTGTGACTTAGAAACTTTCCCCGCAAAGACTTTACTACTTCTTAAAGGATTAGTTTGGGGAGGTTTCGAGGTATTTGGTTATAAGGCATGTAATATTGCGTGAGGACACGCAATCGTTTAGTTTGGGGAATTTTGATATGTGTGAAAACACACATCCATTTAATACCAAAAATGACCCTAAAATACCAAAAACATGATTAAAATGGCAAAGATATGTGTGTTTTTGTGTTTTGTGTGTGCAGGTATGGATAAGACAAAAATCACAAGAAAACCGTCAAAAACGGGCAAACACGGACACAAGAACGGAAGAGCACAAAAGAAGCCGGAAAATCAAGCCAAAGTCAAAAAGTCAAAGCTCTTAGTCAACTATGGGTCAACAAAAGTCAAACACTAAAGGACAAGAAAATTCCAAAAGTTTCAAATTCAGTCCCTTAAGTTTCAAAAGATTACACAAATGGTCCTTGAAGTCTAAAGGGGCCCATATCCCTAGAAATCCTCATCACCCGATCCAAAGCCTAAAACAAAAGCCCAATATCCAAGCCCATAAACCGTATCTTAAAAAATCATGGCCATTACTTCTGCCATTAATTGAAAGACATTTAACACTAACACTTTTTTTAAAACAAAGACAAGGACCTAGATTGCCCATTATCCCAAAACTTACCCCCCATTATTGACACAAATTTCAGATAATAACAAAGAAAAATGGGCCAGAACAATTACTGTTCATAAACCCAAAACCCTAAACCATAACCCTTAATAACTAAGTCCAGGGACCGAAGATGCCAAGTTTGAAAGTTGTATTACACTTGGATGTGTATTACATTTACACTTCACAAACAGAGGGACCAAGTTTGCCAATAACCCAAACTAATCCCCTTTTACCTTCAGTTAAAAAGACGCGGGAAATGCTGTTACCACTATTCACCCGTCACTCCCATTTTACCAACATGATCAAAACAAAGGGCAAGCTTAAATTAGAGGGTACAAAGGACAATTCATGGGATCATTTACACATGGGCAGAGTTAGACGTCACAAACCTTTCTCATTGGTCATTACCCATCAAAGAGAGGACACGTTGGATTGAAGATAGCACAAGAGATGAGATATTTTACACTCTACACACTCACAATGGAAGCACAAATGTCTCAATCACGGATTGCCACGCTGGCAATCCGTGTGAGTTCATTTATGATCTAACGGTGGAAATGTAGCATCCAATGATTAGTAAATGATCAAGGGTCAAGGTTTGGAGGAGCGTCTAACCGTTTTTGAGCCTAGAAGCTTCAGTGGTTGCTATAAATAGCCACACTCTCACACACACAAGGCACCTTAGACTAGCTTTTAATTTTTCTTTAGTTAAAAATGTATTTTCAGCTTTTAGTAGTATAATTGTTAAGTTTAATGTAATTTCTCTTTTGAAGCATTGTAATCATTTTTAGTAATTAATAAAATCCTTTTTAGAACTCTTAAACTGTTTTTCACTATAAGCTTTTATCATTTCAAATATCAAGTTACTATGTCAAAAGCTAGTAATAAGCTCATTTTAGCTCATCCAAGTCTATAAGCTTGGATTTGAGCTTAACTAAACCTTAATCATATTTAAACTTTAAAATCAGCTTAAAACACCCTTGCTTATTGAATTTTGGACTTTTGGAAGAGAAGCTAGCTATGGAAGAGCTTCTATGGACTTAACTGGCTTATCTTAAGATAAGCCAGAGCTTGTAGATGCTCAATTGAGCTTATTAAGCTTCTGTTTAGCTGAAGCAACTTGTAAGTTTTCATTTAAATTCCTTTGTCTTTTAATTTCTAGTTTAATGCTTGCTTATTTGCTTATTAGTTTTACTTGTGTGCTTATCTAGTGTTTATTTGTGTTTGTTTTAATCTACTTATGCTCATTAGTAATCTGTTGTTAGTTAAAATAGTTTAGATCATAGTTTTTCTTCATTTCTGTCCTAAAACCATAAAAAACCAAAAATAGTAGTTTAGCTTTTAGATTTTAAGTTCTAGCTTAATTGATTATTGATCTATGCTTGTTAAGCTTGTTATAAGCTGTTGGATGTCTGGTAATAAGAGTTTGTTAAAGAGATTTTCATTTCACAAGTCTTATTGAAATCTATCAAAACTAAAGGAGTGTTTGGTTTAACTCAGTTTGACCTCTTAAAGTCAAACTGAGTTGTGATCTTTGCTTGAGTGAGTTTTATAATCATTTTTAATTAATTATGAAATAGTTTTCAAAGTTTAGATTTCAAGTTTTAATAAGTTAAGGCTAGATTTGTTTGTCTCAGCACCAGGGCAAATTTTCCTCTTTTCTTTGCTAGCTTAAAAGTGATCCAAGTTTTCCTAGGCTTAGAATTGGCTTGTGTAGTGTTCTAACACTCTCATTGAGTAAGTCTAGTGCAGGGGAAATCACCTTAGTTGCCTGCATTTTTGTTTAGTCCCTTTGTCAAGTGCATCAGCAGTAGTAACTTTAGTTACTACTGCTGTCTTTTTCAGCTTCAATTAAGTTAGTAAATGTAGAATTTAGGATCTCAAATTCAACAAGCTAATAGATTAGATATAGTTTAAGTTAGATTAAAGCTTGTCTTATCATTTCTAGCTTAAATACTTAGGTAAATTTAGCTTAAAAAGTCATCAAAAATCTCAAAAAGTCCAAAAACAGTAGGTATAGAATTTATCTCTTAATTCTTAATTCTTTGCTTATAGAGTTAATTTTTTAGTTGATAATCATAGCTTATAAGTAGTTCATTAAGTTTGCAAAATTTCATAGTCAGTTAAAGCGTATTGAGCTTTTTAGCTTGTTTGATTTTTAAGCTTTTTGTGCTAGTTCTTGAGATAGTCAGTTTGATCCACAATTTCAATTAGCTTAAAGTATTAGTGGTTAAGATAGCTTGTTAAAATTAGCTTATACACATCTTAAGCTAGCTAGAATAGGTTTTGGATTTAAATTTGAGCTTATAATGAAGTGTGTGCAAGTGTTTTAGTGAAAATAAGTTTTTAAGCCTTTTAAAGGCTACTTTCTAAGACAGCTTCTTTATAAGCTCTTTTAGAGCTTATCTTTAAGTTTCAGCTTATGCTCCCTTCATTAAAAGTGCTTAAAAAAGTGTTTTCTTTCAAATTGAGCTTTTGCTTTTCAAAAATAAAAAAAATGCAAAAAATGGGTGTATGCCAGACTCGAACCCAAGACCCCTCGCTCACATGCCCAACGTGTTAACCAGTTTGCTTCAATAGCTCATCCATCCACTTCTCTCCACATTTAATACTAGTACACATTTTCATTTTACTTTTTAATAATAAGTCGTAGCTTATTATAGCTTATTTAGGACTTATTTGTTAAGCTGTCTTTTTCTTTTTATTTTTCCTTTAATCTTTGTTAGGTTTAGGATTTTCCCTGAATTTTTCACATTTTTCCATTAAGTAGATTATTTTTAATCATTTTTCTAAAGTTTTAATTTTCGAAAAATCATAAAAAATAGAAAAAAGTTTCAGAAAAATACAAAAAAATAGTTTTTAGTATTAGAAAAATTACTTTTAGTTTTACATTCAGAAAAATCATTTTTACACCTTTTAGATTTTAATTTTCATTCTTAAGCTTTTATTTTTAATTTTAAAAATAGAATTTTAATTTTAAAAATAGTTAAAAATAGTTTTCTTAGTTTTTATATCATTTTAGATTTTTCCAAGTCTAAAAATCATTTTTTATAATTTTTAGGAATTAATTTGCTATTTTCTAGGATTTAAATAGATTAAATTAGTTTTTAATTCATAAAAAATTCAAAAATAATCAAAAAAATAAATTTTCTTTTTCCCAAAATTTTCTTTTGTCCTAATTTAGGTTTAGAAATTTAGTTTGCATTTTTAGGAGTTAATTTTAGTGTACTTGCTTATTTGTCGCGTTTTATTTGTTTCCCGTTAATTGCTTAGTGTTTAATTGCTTTTGTGTTCTTATTTTAATTGTTGCTTTTAATTAGTAGTTATAGATAATCAAATCAATCTTTGTTAACATTCAAATTCATTGTCCGAACAACAATCGAGGTTTCAATTTCACAAATCATTGGGGAAACGACCCGGGAAATCATACTTCCCGGTTAAGATACGTATTATATTATATAAATTTTGAAGAATTTCCTTTTTACCTTTGTCCTCAAGGGTGATTGGTAATTTTCTATATTATTATATTTAAATATATATTTTACGCGAAATCAGCTTTCATCACTTGATTCTTGTTCGTTGTTACTTTCGTCTTCATCATTACCCCAAGACTCAGATTCGCTCTTAGAAGAGTCATCATTGGTCACATCGAGAACCCCTGGTTTATCACCAATTCCTTCACTTGTGATAGTAGGTGTGATCTTTTCAACACTTGGTGGTTTCTCGGCAACCGTACCAGAACCACTAGGATGAGTCTTGTGAAAGTCCCTTAAGCTTTTCTTTCTTACTTCCATCATTTAAGCTTTTTCAGACAAAGCTACTTCAGACAGAAGCTCTATTCCTTTTCCATGAGCAACATCCACATTTTCTTTTTCCTTTCTTTTTGACTTTGTTTCCACAGGAGGCTCTCTGATGACGATACTTGTTGCTAGCTTAGAAGCAGACTTTTTGGCAGGTGTCTTCAATCTTTTGCCATTTTTGACAGGTTCTTCATCTCCAGGGACTAGCTCACTTTCCTTCTTGGATGGAGAGGCTTTCTTGAATTTTCTAGCAACCTTGGGAGGCACCTCACCTGTAGCATAGCCAAGATAAGTCTTGTACGCTTTACTTTCCTTTATCTCTGGACTTGTCAAACATTCAGGTAGAACTGCTCCATAGATCTGGGATGCTTCTTTTCTTGAAACAAATCTTAAGGTGTTAATCAAGTAGTCATCTTTGGAGGTGTGCATCCCAATTCTGTTTCTACAGGAAATTAACTTTTCTTGAATAAGGAAGTGGTGAGTGATAACTTTGGTGAAACGAGGGTAGTACATCTTTTCTTGATTTTTGTAAACTTTGTTATAAATCTGATAGGTGAAGTCTTCGCAGAGTAGTTCCACATAGTCTACATACTTTTGATGGTACATGCCCTAAAGGATTTGTGCTCAGGAAAGATGAAGTTTGTCAAGTCTACTAGTCTTTCTAGATAGGCTTCTGTTGATTATAGCAGCAAAAGTTCTCCACGGTTGATGCATCTGATCGATAACAACATCATTAAGTGATTTGATAACCCCAGTATGACCGAGATCTCTTAAGAAAGATATAGTGTCTTCTTCAGAAGGAAGAGCATCAAAGTCACGACTAGGTACTCTTGGGAAAATTTGAAAGATACCTCTGAAGACTTCCAAGGTAAGCTTGAATCGTTTTTCTTATCAATCTTGTATCTGTAGTAGTTGTCATGCTTGTATATGCAATTCCAGAATTAATGCATATACACTTCAAGGACATCAACAATGATGAGAAATGCTGGATAGCATAGAGTGAGTGCAAGTGCATCCAAAACAACTTGAAATGTTTCCTCTTTTGGTTTTAATCGACGAGGGATTCTTCCATTGCATTTTCCAATGTCAAGTCGATTCTCTTTGGGAATAAGTTCAAGGTCAAGCTTGGTTTGTTAAGTAGTGATGGAAGTCATGATTCTACTAAGAGTTGTCACATACAGTTTATAAACAAGAAAATATATATAGCACAGGGACAATCTAGATCATGATTCTAGATTATTGATGCAGCACAGGGTTTACTACTGGGGATCGGCAAGCGATTACTGGGCAACATATTAATACAAAGGCACACAATGCAAAGAACTGATACACATGCAAACAGGATACACACACTGTCATATACCACATAGACTATAGGCAAACTAATGAAATCAAGGCAAACATTTAAGATTTCTAAGGAAAATTATACCTAACTTAATCACTAAATGACAAGGTAGGGAAAAATTAAACTTAGATTAGCTTATGAGGTTGAATTACCAAGATTGCGAGATTAATTCAATTAGAAAAAATCAAGTATAGTTTGCCTTAAGATAGTGCATAGATCGCCTGTGAGAAAGTACCTAGGTATAGATCACCTGTGTTAAACATATGTATAGATTGCCTGTATAAACCTATGTATAGATTTCCTGTACAAAATTTAGGTATAGATCGCCTATGTAATTTTGTATAGACCGCCTGTACAACTAGCTTATGTATTGATCGTTTATATAATACTCTATTTGTGTAGATCACCTGTATAAACCTATGTATAGATCGCCTGTACAAAATTTAGGTATAGATCACCTATGTAATTTTGTATAGATTGCCTGTACAACTAGCTTATGTATTGATCGCCTATATAATACTTTATTTGTATGGATCGCCTATGCAAATATCAATATGTATTGATCGACTGTTCATAATTATCATAAACATTTTACATCCATTTTAAGCCATTATAACAACTTAAACATGATCATATACCATCAATATATCATTATAACTTCTTTAAAGCACAAAGTAAGCATAAAAATCTTGATTTAAGCCACGTTTGACCCACATGAGCTCGAAACCTCATAAATTTCAAGATTTATCATGTAAGCATGTAACCAAACACTCAAATGCACTCAAACTATGAATATACAAGTCCTAAACCCAAACCCATGTACATTTTAAAGTTCTTGACCATTTTTTTTACTATTTTCGAATTCAAGAATCGATCAAATCCCAAGAAGAAGTTGTCCCTATTAAAATTGTTTAAAGCACAACATCTAGACCCATAATAGACCAAAACCCCTCAATCAATTTAACTTTTCATCCTCTTTTTAAGGTGTCTTCAAGTTAGGTCAATTTTAGGGGTTTTTAAGCTAAAATCCAGGGTTTGGTCAGTTTATATGGGTAATATATCCTTAAAACATGTGTACCTTAGGATCTAAACGAGAATGGAATGATTTCTTGAGGTCTTGAAGATCAACAATGGATGGAAAAGGTTTATGAGTGAGTTTGTGTTCGTGTGATTAACAAGGACGGGACAAGGGGGGTGTAAATGTTTAAAACTTTGAGTTTTTAGCATAAATGCCCCCTGAGGATTAATAGCACTTCAACTTTTCTTAAAAACTTATCCTAAGGCAATCATAATTTTAGCAAATGGCAAAACTAGTGCCTAAGGTTTAGTAAACTAGAAAAATATCACAGTAAGCATTAATACCCCTAAAGATTAAACATATATCAAATAAAGCCCGAATGAGTTGAACTTAATCAACTCCCCTTTAATTATTCACCCGACACCGTTAAGATCTTTTCCGATTGACACCTTATTAATTATGAAGAAGATGATTTTGACAGTTTCTCCCTCTCAAATAATGACCCGTTTTCTATTGAAAGAGCTGTAGTCGTTATTTGATGGTTCAAAATTGTCTTAGAAAAATGATGATCTGTTGAATCCGAAAGACGATTATTATATAATTTAAAAATCAACACCCAAGAAAATAAGATTTCTCTTATTTTGACACATACGCGCACTGATACGTACACTTACAAATTATAAGAAGCACGGGTTATGATGCAAAGTAATCACAAGCCTTTGAATAAATATAACGTAATTCATTCCCGAGAAATTAATTCCCGTTGTGAGGTCAAGTTGTCTTTTTGACGACATACTTGCCTTGAAGATGATGACGGATTGCTATCTGAAATAATAGCAAGCCATTTTGGCATGTTTTGAAACTTCTGTTCGAACTTCATTTACAGCCTCGTATCATTATTGAATGACATTTCTAAGCCTTAAATGTTATCGATTTTCAGAAGACATGTCAGAGATACATATTTTTATATTTTTCTGATTTTTTAATTAATTATTTTTGTTTTTGAATTTTTTTTATAAAAATGAAAATATTTTTGGATTTTATGTTTTCATATATACATATATACAAGATATGAGTTACCACCATTACTCGTCCGTTTCCTCTGCCAAATGTTTCAACGTTTTTGGAGACATGCTTTTCATACCTAGCTTATCGATCAAGAAGTTAAATCTCTCTCGAGGCAAAGGTTTA
>BQNB010052401.1:13870-40515 GCA_026074375.1 Tanacetum coccineum
TATCATAATCTTTTCTAAACATAAACCTAATCTTTTAAACAAATACATTATGTATATCTTGTACAAAAATATCTCAATACTTATCTTCACAAGTATTCTTGTTCTCCAAACAATCTTTATCTATTTAAACCGTCTTTATCCTTTTGGCAGTAGTAAGTCTTCTTAGCAGTTGTAATCCAGCAGCATAAACTTTTATACCAGCAGTACTAATAAACATAAGCAGTAGTAACATTAGTACTAGCAGTACTAATATATACTCACAGTAGTAACTTGTACTAGCAGTCTTAACATTACTACTAGTAGCACTAACTACTTAGCTTATATTTCAGTCTTCAACTCTGAGCAGTCTTAACTTCAACTAACAGTAGTAACTTTATACTAACAGTACTAAATTATACTAACAGTAGTAACTAACAGTGGTAACTTTATACTACTAGTACTAACTACTTAGCATAATTTCCATTATGTACCTGAGCAGTAGTAATTCTAAGAATCCTTGAAGTCTTTTAAGTCTCAACAATCCTCCCCTAAACTTGATATTCATATTCTGAATCTTCAAGTTTCTTTGTTAAAAGTCTTCATCATTATCTTCTGAATCTTCAAGTTTCTTCATTAAAAGTCTTCATCACTATCAAGAAGATGCATTCAAACACTTCATTGACCCTTTTTTTTGCTTTACCATGAGCTTGAGTAGTTTATAGCACATCTCATTCTAATAATCAGCTTGAAGTTTCTTGTTGAGCATATTTGTGATTGTTATTGGTGTGAGGGGATATCTCTTCTCAACTAACATAAAGATGTGTAGATTTTTAAATCTCACAAAGTGTACTCCACTATAGTTAAACAGCTTCTAAACAGTCACTTTGTATCCCTGTAGACTCCTCTATATTTCACTCTTTATGTCAGGTTCAAACATTACTTTCAGATCACCCCAGAACACTTTTCATAATCATCCTCTGGCCTTATATTCCCATGTTTAGTTTTCACCAACTTCCAGAGAGTCTCTAAGTCTTCTCTACTAATGTTCTGAAGCATCCTAATCATTGATGAATATCTATTTGAACTTCCATCAGCTCTTATCAAGTGATAGAATCCCTTATGTCCTTCTTTAACAATCTTATATTTAACAATTATTAGAGGTTTGGTAGCTAGAGGTATAACATCAATTGCTATTTCCTCATCATCTTGAACTACCTCCATATGCTTTTTCATCTCAGCTTCATCATCTTCTTCATGCTCATCTGTCTCTTTATCATCCTCCATTCTTTGTCTTTTGAAAGATTCTTGTTTCTGCTCATTTCATGCTCTTTTCTTACTAATTGATTTCTTTCTGCTACCTTCAGCTTTCTTTTCACTACTTTCTGCCTTCTTTGACTTTCCAAACACTCGAAGACATGCTTTGAGCCTGTGTTATAGATTTTGGAAAAGGATGGGAAAACACTTACCATTAGTAGAATTTTCTTACAATAACAGTTACCATGCCAGTATTAAGGCAACACCATTTGAGGCACTTTATGTTCGAAAGTATAGATCACCTGTTTGCTAGGCCAAAGTTAGAGATGTTCAACTTACGCGACCAGAAATAATCCATGAAACCACTGAAAATATAGTGCAAATTCGACAACGCTTGCAAGCTGCAAGAGACCGACAGAGAAGTTATGCCAATATAAGACGAAAGCCTTTAGAAATTCAAGTTAGAGATCGAGTTATGTTAAAAGTGTCACCTCGTAAAGGAGTCATCCGATTCGGAAAACGAGGAAAGCTTAATCCCCGGTACATTGGACCTTTCAAAATCCTTAAACGGATTGGCCCAGTGGCATATAAACTTGAGCTTCCTGAAGAGCTCAGTAATGTCCATAGTACTTTTCACGTTTCTAATCTAAAGAAATGCTTATCTGACGAATCCCTTGTCATTCCAATGAAAGAGCTTCGACTCGATGACAAACTCAACTTTGTGGAAGAACCAGTGGAGATCATGGATCGAGAAGTCAAGCAACTGAAACAAAGTCGTATTCCTATAGTCAAAGTAAGATGGAACTCTAAAAGAGGACCAGAATTTACATGGGAACGCGAAGATCAAATTCATGCCAAGTATCCACATCTGTTTTCAAACATCACTCCGGCATCCAACTAAATCTCGGGACGAGATTTCTTTTAAGGGAGGGAGACTATAACAACCCGTAATTTTCATCAATGTAAATATCCATCTATTAAATTAGATGCACTGTAATATCCATCTATTAAATTAGATGCATTTTATATACCACCTTTTTACAGGGAAATTTTTGCTTTATCTCATTATGCAACGTAACTTGCATCTCTAAAGTAAACGAGCTCACGCAACCTCTATCAATGCCATCTCTATCTATGTTTACATCATGTAAACATCCTAATATGTCAAGTCTATATCTTAATATCATTTTACCAAGTACATTATCCATTTAACGTACTTTTCAAAATGTTATATCAAAACAAGCATTAAACGTTAACGTTTACATCTAAACCCTAATTATATGGAATGTATACATATAAACTAAATGTACAAGCCTTTAAAGCATGTATACAAGTATCAATACACAATATTTGAATATCTTTTCCCTCTTGAATCAAGTTACAACTTTCTAAAGCATAATGTACAAGCTAATTATGCCTAAAAACCTAATTAGGTCATTTAAGCTCCTAAATCATGTTTAAACTTTACCACCACTTTAACATAAGGTACAAGCACTTAATACATGACTTTTAAACTCTAAACCTAAACCCTAAATCCTTTCTAAACTCTAATCTAAAACCCGAAACCCTAAACGAAACCTTAAAACGCTAATTTCACTTTAAACCTAAAACTAAACCCTAATCCTTAATCCTAACCCTAATCTTAACACTAAACCTTAATCCTAAACCCTAATCTATCCCTAATTTTAACCCTAATCCACATTTTAAAACCCTAACCCAAAATGAAACAAACCCGACACCCTTTTTCTTTCTTTTTACCCATTTTTAAACCAAACTATCTAACACCTCACCTTGTCACCTCCTTGCTAGCTTGCTTAGCACCTCAAGCAACCAACCAAGAACCTTACAAGCACCTCCATCACCTCCTTGTCACCCTTTCTAGCCAAACCTTCATAAACCCCTCTAATACCCTTCCACCTTGCCTAGCTATTTTTCTAGCTCACCATACTCACCATCTAGCCTTCATTAGTCACTATCTACAGCTCTTGACCCTTAGCAACCAAGAAAACTTTGGCACCAAGGGTTTTGAACCCTATAAATATCTGAAACACACACACTCTTCAATCACACCTCAAATTTCATCATACACTCAAATGGAGTTCTAACTCAGACCAAGAAGGATCAAGTGAAGTCCCTAAGCTCAGAATATAAGCCAAGAATCAAGAGAAAGGAACCCTTGAAGTCGTTACTAGGCGTACGAACCCGAAAACCCCATTTTGACCCATTTTAACTCAAGTAAGCTCAAAATCTTGTTTAATAAGCTTATAATCTGTATTAGAATGTTCATAATACTCTTAAGATCATATATAAACTCTTGTTTGAAGCCATAAATCCTCAAACCCATGTGTTTTTGATTAAAACCCTAAAAACAACCCGTTTTGATTTTCTAGCTAACGAATCCTTTTTCTAAACTTTTGTTACGTTAGAACATCTTATTTTAGCTTATTATAGAAGCTATAACCTACAAATATCATTTGGAACCCTAAAATAAGCTTGCATGGCTTTTTAGACTTGTTTTGCAAATAAATCCCATGCAAGGGATATATATCGTAACTTTCTGAAATGTATAACTAAAGTGGCTGAAAATGTCATTTTTCTAAAGTTATAACTATAAGGACATATCTTGCCAAGTTCTAAAGTTAAAGGTTTTAATTATATATACTTTATATATAAAGGACTAAACTTGTAAAAGTTTATAAACCAAGGGTATATATTGCTATTTTTGCAAACTTAAAAATTTAAAATATAATATTTTTATATAAATTATAAAAATATATATTAATATTATAAAACTCAATTTTATTAAAACCCGACACATTAATCGTTATTAATCATCAATCGGCGCATTATAAAACAATTACGTTATATATTTAACGTAATTTATCATCGACTAACTTTTGAAGAAATTTAAAATCTTATCGTATCACGTTACTAGGGAGCTTCATATAAGGAGTTTCATTTGGTTATACGTTTTGACGAGTTTGCTGGATTTACGATTTAAAGTGTCCTGGCTCCTCAAACGTTTACTACATGACCTCTGAATTATGATGGCCCGAACAGTGATACAATATTTCCATAAATTAATAAATCAAAGTAATACGTTAAACTTTATAAAGTTTTAAAACATAAACCATCACACTAAGATTTGACATATTACCCCAGGTTACGTGACGAAGCCGTTACTTTCACTTTATATACGTTTGCCATCAATCAGATTTCCCCTGTTAAAGTGAGTTCATAGCCTCGCATTTTAAATCTTCTAATGTTTTCATAAACCCGCAAGGGGAATACATGCTATAAACCATGAATACGAGTATTTTTCCAACTATATGCTATCCTGATATATTATTTCCTAAGTCCTTACTTTTGTCATTAAGACACCACTATCATGAACCGTTAATTACTTTTCGGAGTAAACGCAAATGCTGTGAATAGATCTATTTGGGACTGAGCTTCCCCGTTGGTATACCTATACTTTCTGGTAACCAAACGCACTTCATTTGAAACACTATGCTGGTGTTTGGAAAAGGCACCCGTTGGGGCAATTTATTATGATTATTGATTATCTTAAGGTCTCGGTGCATGAGCTTCGTAGCAAGTAAAACAGTTTTCTATAATCTTGTGTACGCATTGCAATTATATGCTTATGTTGTATAAACAGACAGTAACCCACTATTGAAATTGTATTCCAAACTGTTTACCATAAACCTAGTGAATTTCAATCAACAATTATGGTTACCTTTTTAGCCTGTTTATCTCAGTATTTGAGCAACTTATGTCACAAGTGGCACTGACTTGAGATGGCCAAACTAGTTATACATTCAAACTTTATGTTTTCATGTAGATTTGGAGACCTCTGTTTGAAACAACTCTGATGAAATAATACATGATAACTTATCTTATTAAAAACCACCTCTTTTTGAGTCGTTTTCATATGAAATATGACTGTTGTACTATGAAATAAAACCCCAGATTAGCTTCCGCTGCTATATGTCAAAAATGGGGATGTTATAGTTTTCAAACTTAGTATCCACATACTTTCCTTTCATCTTTTCAATGAGTTTCTTTAACTCACTTATTGCAATGTCTTTGTCTTGTAATTGAGCTTTCAAATCATTTATCACGAAATATGGTTCATTAAGATCTCGAAATGAAGAAGATTCGTTTTGTTTCTAAACTTTGTCATTTTTCATCTGTTCTTGACATTGCTGTAAAGCAAGTTTAAGATTAATTGAGTGTTGTTCAAGTTCTAAAAACTTTTTTAACAATTCATTGAATGATTTGTTGTTAACATTTTCACTTCATTTTTAAAGCTCTTTTTCAAGACGTTGACATTTCTCAATTGATTCCAAATAATTACATGCCAAATCAGAATATTCATCAATATCTGTATACACACCAAGTATAGCATTCATGTGATCATCATAGTAATATTCCTTAGAAAGTCTATTGATTTCGTTTGAAAACTGTGTTTTTTGAGTCTCAAGTTGAGATTGAAGAGATTCAACTTCATTTTTAAGAGATTTAAAATATTTCAAATCTTCAACTATTTCTTCTTTCAAATTGTGATAAAATTCAAAAATAGCACTTTGTAGACGTTTAGCAGCTGGGTTCAGTTTTTGTTCACTGATTGCTTTCATTTCCGGACTGACTGGAATGTTCTAGTATTTATCATTCATAATTTCCCAACAACTACAAGGCCATATATGAAAAAAAAAGATTAAAAAAACATCTTTATATTAGACCCTCGCTTTTTTATGCGAGAGCAGATGTTCTATTACAACCCACTGACTTGACTAGAAGACTTATAAACAAATCAAAAAAGAAAGTATAAAATAAAGACATAATACAAAGAAACATAGATTAAGACTACCGGGATCTCGAAGGTGAACCCGGGCTCAGACAACTCAGTACCCATTACTGATACTCATATATAATATCTAGGGAGCATAAGAATACCGAAACGCAAACAGCAGAGCATGTCAAGGGATTGGGAGCTATTACTTTTAATACTTGTATAAAACTAACCGAAGATATTTCAATAAACCATACGTGAAAAATACACGATTAACATAATAACCCAGGACCCAACCTCGGATAAAAAACAAAACAACCCACATTTAAGAAAACCACCTAACCTCTCCCCACCCCCAACCCCCAAAAAAAAAACCACAAAAAAACCCAAAAAAAAGAAAAAAAAAAAAAAAAAAAAAAAAAAACCTCCAGCCGCCCAACCCCACGTCAGAAAAAAATAAAAAAAAAAAAAAAAAACAAAAAAGAACCCCAAAAAAAAAAAAAAACCCCCCCACACCCCCCACCCCCCCCCTCCCACCTAAAAAAAAAAATACCAAAAAAACCCCCCTCCCCACCCCCCCCCCCCCCACTACCCCCGCCCGCCACCCCCCACCTCCCCTGCCCCCCCCCCCCCCCACAACCCCCCCAAAAAAAAAAAAAAACACAAATAAAAACGTAATTAAAAAAACACCCCCCAACCGCCCCACAACCCACAAACCCCACCCCGATCTACCCAACCCCCCACAACGGAGCCCCCCACAACATAAAAAAAAAAATAAAATATAAAACATAATATTTACCCATCCTCTAAAAGTATAACATACATATTTAATATTCCACTATATTATTATCTCCTTATATTTTTTTATTTAAATTTTTTAAATTTAATTTTAATAATTTTCCTCTATATATTTTATATTATTTTATATATATTTTTTATAATAAATCCATACTAGAATATATTACATGGTATTAGATTATTATATTTTTTTTTACACACCCTTATTACATATAATTATGCTTTTATAGTTTTATTTAAATTGTTATTTTATTTTGTTAGTATTACTTTATTTCATTTTGTATAATTAATATTTACTTAATTTTTTTACCCCATATATATTTTATTTTTAATATTTAAATTCGTTTTCTTATATTTCCTTTTATATCTATACCTTTTTTATAATTATTTTTCCCCCCCACATATTTATTTTTTAATCCTTTCTTATAATACCCCTTTGTATATTTAACCTTCCCATTTTTTTATTATCTTTTATAATATATTTTCCCCCACCTTCTTTATTATTTCTTTTTTATGTTTATTACTTAATAATTTTTTTTTTATATTTTTTTTATTTATATTTATTATATTTTTTATTTTACGCAATAAATCAAAAAGACATATAAAAAAAAATAAACAAATAGTATCACCCCCCTATAATTCATTATTCTTTTTTTATTATTTTTAATTTTATTAATTAAATTTTTTATATTACCATAAACATCCTATTATAATTTTCATACCCCAATACCCAAATATATTATTTTATATTTATATAATTTTTTTAATTTACCTTTTTATATATTAATTTTTTATATTTATTTATTATTTATATTTTTATTATTTATTCTTTTATTTTTTTTTATTAATTTTTTTTATATTTTTTAATATCACTTTATTGTTATTTTTTCCCTTTTTTTTTTACGCACCCCACATTGTTTACCAAAACAACTTTGGTTTTTTTTGTATAATTTTTTATTTTTTTTATTTTTTTTTTTTTGTATATTTATTTTTTTTATTTTTTTATTTTTTTTTTTTTTTTTTTTTTTTATTATTATTTTTTCAACTCTATATTTTTTTTTTTTCTTTTTTCTTTTTCTTATTATTTTTTATTCTTTTTTTTTCCTTTTTATTTTTTTTTTCTTCTCCTATTTATTTTTATTTTTCTTTTTACTTATCTTTTATTAGTATAAATTTTTTTTCCCTTTTTTTTTTTTTTTTATTTTTTTTTTTTTTTTTTTTTTTTTTTTTTTTTATTTTTTTTTTTTTTTTTTTTTTTTTTTTATGTTATTATTTTTTTTTTTTTTTTTTTTCCATTTTTAGATATCATATGATTTTTTTTTCATTTTTTTTATTTCCCCCTTTTTTTTTTTATATTTATCTGTTGTGTTATACACTTTTTTTATATTTCATTTTTATATTTATGTTTTTTTTTATTATTTTCTTATTTTTTTTTTTTATTTTTTCCCCCCCACCCCCCCCCCCCCCCCCTCCCCCCCCCGCCCATTTTGCTTTTCCCTTCCCCCCCTCCCTCTTTTTTTTTTTCGTTTAATTTTTTTTTTTTTTTTTTTATTTTTCTTTTTTCCTCCCCCCTCTCTTTTTTTCATATTTTTATCTTTTTGATTTTTTAATTTTTTCCCCTTTTTTTTTTTATTTTTTTTTTTTCCCTCTTTTGTTTGTTTATTTTTATTATTTTTTTTTTATTTTTTTTTTTTTTTTATTATGCAAGCGCTTTTTTTCCCTTCCCCCTTCCCCCCTATTTCCCCCCGTTTTTTTTATTTTTTTTTCTTTTACCTTTTTTTTTTTTTTTTTTTTTTATTTTTCATTTATTTTCTTTTAACATTTTTTTTTGTATTTTTATTTTTTATTTTTTTTTTTTTTTTTTTTTTTTTTTTTTTTTTTTTTTTTTTTTTTTTTTTTTTTGTTATTTTTTACAACCAACCCTGGTTAACGTCCACCTTCCCTCAATTAATTTTAATTTTTTTTATTAATTATTTTTTATTCTTTTTTATTTTTTTTTTTTTTTTTTTTTTTTTATTTTTTTTTTTTTTATTTTTTTTTTTTTTTTTTTATAATGTTAATTTTTGATTTTTTTTTTTAGTATATATAATTTATATTATAATTATTAATAAATAGCAACCCTCCTCCCAAAAAATAAAAAATAAAAAATAAAAAAAAATAATACCATATAAAAAAAAACACTCCAAATAAAAAAAAAAATAATAAAACAAAAATAAAAAAAAATCAAAAAAAAAAAGTAAAAATAAAAATTACATATAATAGCAAACCCAAACAAGAGAAAAAAAAAAAGACAAAAAAAAAAAAAATATAAAAAAAAAAAACCATAGAAAACAACTAAAAAAAATAATAAACCCAAATAAAAATAAAAAAAATAAAAAGCCCAAAATCCAAAAAATATAAAAAAAAACAATATAATAATAAAACAAAAAATAAAAATAAAAAACTAAAAATTATATATATTAATAACCCCCACCCCCACCCCCCCTCCCCGCCCTTTTCCACCAAAATATACCCACCCCCAGCCCCAAACCACCCTCCCCCCCCCAACCCCACATCCCCTACATCTCCCAATAAAATCTACCCCCCGTCGCCCTCCCTCCCCCCCCCGTTTCCCCTTTCCCCTATCTATCCCCTCCCCCCCTCCCCTTCTCCCTCCCCTAACCCTCCCCCTCACCACCCCTCCTCCCCTCCCCCCCCCTCCCCTTTCCCCCTATCCCTTCTCTCCCCCCCCTATCCCGATACCTTTGACCCCCCTACACCCCCCTCCTTCCCCCCCCCCTTTCTTCTCTCCCCCTCACTCTGGTTTTTTTTATTTTTTCCTTTTCCTTCCCCCCCATCCCTGTGCCCCCCCCTCTTCTCTCTTTCTATATATAATTTTCCCTCCCTTCACTGTTTCCTTTTATCTTCCCTCCCCCCCCCCCCACCGCCCTCCCCTCCCCCCCCCCCTCTCCCTCCCCTACATCCCCCCCCCCCTTTTCCCCCTCCCCCCCCGCACACTCCCCCCCCACCCCCTCACCCCCCCCCCTCTTATCCCCCCTTCACTTCTCCTCTCCCCCTCCACTCCCCCCCTCCTCCCCCACTCCCCCCCCCCCCCCCTACCTTCCCTTCCCCCCCCCCCCCCCCCTTCCCTCTTTTCCCCCTCTTACCTTTCCCTCCCCCCCCCCTCCCCCTCCCTCCTCTCCCCTCCCCCCTCCCCCTCTTCCCCTCCTTTCCCCCCTTTTCTCTCCTTTTTCACTTTATCCCCCCCTCCCCTTCTCCTCCTCCTCCCCTTCCCCCCTCCCTTCCCCCCCCACCCCCCCCTCTCCACCCCCCCCCCTTCCCCCTCTTTCCCACTCTCCTTCCCCCATCCCCCCCCTCCACCTTCTCCTTTCCCTTCCCTCCCCCCCCCACTCCTCCCCTCACCCTCCCCCCCCCTTTCCCACTTTCCCCCCTCTTCCCTTTTCCCCCCCCTCATATCTTCCCCTCCACCCCTCCTCCATCTCTCCTCCCCCTTTCCCCTTTCCACCCTCCCCCCCCCTCCCTTTCTCTCTTCCCCCCATCCCGTATCCCCCCCTCCCCTCCCTCCCCCTATCTCCATTTCCCCTATCCTTCATCCCCCCCCCCCTCCCCTCTCATCAATCCCCCTTACCCTTCCCCCCCCCTCCCAATTTCACCTTATCATCTCCAATATTCACCCCCTCTTTGCGTCCCTCCCCCCCCCCCCCTTAAACCACCGTGTGTGCGATGCGAACACCCCAACCAAAAAAAAAAAAAAACAAGCCAAAACAGAAAAAAAACAAAAAAACCCCCCAACCCCACCAAAAAATCACGGCTTGCACCCCTTACCCCCTAACACCCCCACCCTCCACCCCCTCTGGCACTCACCTCCGCGGAGATGTTTACCCCCCACACCAAATACAAAAGATGTATGCCTACTCCAATCTCAGCAAAACTACACCCCTCAAAATCATTCCCCTACCCAACTGCCCCACTACACTCTCAACACACCGCCCCCGCACGGCGGAGTGCGTCCCCCCCGAGCGAGAACGCGTAGGGGCCGGGAGCCTGCAAAAGCATTGATACAACGTGCAACGCCAAGCGCCGGCACCGCCCCCAGCATAACCGCACCTACCAACACGACGCTTGCGCCCAAGGGGGACAAAAACAAAACGCTCCCCGCCCCCTGTACCCCTCAACCACGTAAAACCCACATCGCCCCCAGGCCTTACACGAGTGTGACCCCGACACGACCCAACCCGATGGAACGACCCACAGCATATACCCTAACAAATGCGAGGCTCAATCCAGGCTGATATAAACAATCATTTCAACCTGGCCCATGTAAGTCGATATGGAAAATAAAACAGATAAAAATACACAGCTGCCACCTTCCAGTTTTCACAGTCCGGAAATGAAAAGCAATCAGTGAACAAAAACCAGAACCCAGCGCTAAAACGTCAATTAAGGTGCTAATTTATATTAATTTATATCCAATTTTGAAAAAGTAAGAAATAGTATGAAGATATAGAAAAAATAAACATACACAAAAAAACTGACGGTTGAATCTCTTCAATACACAACTTAGACGACTCCAAAAAAACAACACGTAACAAAGACATACAAATTAGACATTCAAAGGAATAATCCAATGAGATCACATGAAAGCTATACTTAGGAGTGAATACAGATATTGGATAGCATATTCTGAATATGCAATTAAAATATAAGGATACAATTGAGAACCTGTCAACGACTAGAAAAAAGGACATTTAAAAAAGAAGTAAAAATGTAATCAACAAATCATTCAATGGAATTGTTAAAAAAATTTTAGAACTATGAACAAACACTCATTTAATCTTAATCTATGACTTTTACAGGTGCAATGTCAAGAACAGATGAAAAATGCCAAAGTATTAGAAACAAAACGATCTTCTTCATTTCGAGATCTTAAAAGAACCATATTTCGTGATAAATGAGAATTTAAGAAGCTCAATTACAAGACAAAGACATTGCAATAAGTGAGTTAAAGAAACTCATTGAAAAGATGAAAGGAAAGTATGTGGATACTAAGTTTGAAAACTATAACATCCCCATTTTTGACATATAGCAGCGGAAGCTAATCTGGGGTTTTATTTCATAGTACAACAGTCATAATCATAGAAAACGACTCAAAAGAGACGTTTTTAAAAGATAAGTTATCATTTATTATTTCATCAGAGTTTTTACAAACAGAGGTCCCAAAAATCTACATGAAAACATAAAGTTTGAATGATAACAGTTTAGCCATCTTCAAGTCCGTGCCACTTCGTGCCATAAGTTGCTCAAATACCTGAGATAAACATGCTAAAAAGGTCAACATAATTGTTGAGTGAAATTCATAGGTTTATGTTAAACAGTTTGAATACAATTTCAATAGTGGGTTACGTTGTTATACACCCATAAGCATAATAATTGCAATGAGTACAATTATTATAGAAAACAGTATTATTGCCCGAAGCTCATGCACCGAGACCTTAAGATAATCAATAATCATAATAAATTGCCCCAACGGGTGCCTTTTCCAAACACCAGCATAGTGTTTCAAATGAAGTGCGTTTGGTTACCAGAAAGTATAGGTATACCAACGGGGAAGCTCAGTCCCAAATAGATCTATTCACAGCATTTGCGTTTACTCCGAAAAGTAATTAACGGTTCATGATAGTGGTGTCTTAATGGCAAAAGTAAGGACTTAGGAAATAATATATCAGGATAGCATATAGTTGGAAAAATACTCGTATTCATGGTTTATAGCATGTATTCCCCTTGCGGGTTTATGAAAACATTAGAAGATTTAAAATGCGAGGCTATGAACTCACTTTAACAGGGGAAATCTGATTGATGGCAAACGTATATAAAGTGAAAAGTAACGGCTTCTGTCACTGCAACCTGGGGTTAAATTCCAACATCTTAGTGTGATTGTTTATGTTATAAAACTTTTAAAGTTTTAACAGTATTAACTTTGATTTATTAATTAGGAATAATTGTATCACTTTCGGAAATATTCCAACATAATTCAGAGGTCATGAAGTAAACGTTGAGGAAGCCATGACACTTTAAATCGTAAATCCAGCAAACTCGCAAAACGTAAAACCAAATGAAACACCTTACATGGAAGCTCCCTATAACTAATACGAAAAGATTTAAATTGTCTTCAAAAGTTGTCGATGATAAAATTACGTTAAATATATAAACATAAATTTTTTAAAAGTTTGTAATTTGTTTTATAATGCGCCGATTGATGATTAATAACGATTAATGTGTCGAGTTTTAATAAAATCGAGTTTTATAATATTAATATATATTTTTATAATTTATATAAAAATATTATATTATAAATTTTTAAGTTTGCAAAAATGGCAATATATACCCTTGGTTTATAAACTTTTACAAGTTTAGTCCTTTATATACAAAGTATATATAATTAAAAACCTTAACTTTTAGAACTTGGCAGATAGTCCTTATAGTTATAACATAGAAAAATGACACTTCCAGCCACTTAGTTATACAATTTCAGAAAGTAAACGAATATAATCCCTTCATGGGATTATTTGCACAACAAGTCTAAAAAGCCAGCACAGCTTATTTTAGGGTTTCCAAATGAATTTTTTGTAGGTTATAGCTTCATAATAAGCTAAAATAAGATGTTCTAACCGTAACAAAAGTTTAGAAAAAAGGATTTCGTTAGCTTAGAAAATCAAACGGGTATGTTTATAGGGTTTTTAAACCAAAAACACATGGGGTTGAGAATTATGGCTTCAACAAGAGTTTATATATGAATCTTAAGAGTAATTATGAAATATTCTAAACAAGATTTTAAGCTTATTAAACAAGATATTGAGCTTACTTGAGTTAAACTGGTCAAAATGGGGTTTATCGGGTCTGTACGCCTAGTAACGACTCCAAGGGTTCCTTTCACTTGATTCCTAGGCTGTATAATCTGAGCTTAGAGACTTTCACTAATTTATGATCTTCCTTGGTCTAAGTTAGAACTCCTTTGATTGTAATATGAAATTTGAAGGTGTGGATTGAAGAGTGTGGTAGTGTTTCAGATATTTATAGGGTCAAAACCCTTGGTGCCAAAGTTTTCTTGTTCTAAGGGTCAAGAGTTGTAGATTAGATAATGAAGGGCTAGATGGTGAGTTAATGGTGAGCAAGATAAAATAGCTAGCAGGTGGAAGTTCTAAGATGGGTATATGAAGGTTTTTGCTAGAAAGGGTGACAAGGAGTGATTTGGATGGTGCTTGTAAGGTATCTTAGGTATGTTGCTTGAGGTGCTAAGCAAGCTAGCAAGGAGGTGACAAGGTGAGGTGTTAGATAGTTTGGTTTAAAAATGGGTAAAAAGAAAGAAAAAGGGTGTCGGGTTTGTTTCATTTTGGGTTAGGGTTTTAAAATGTGGATTAGGGTTAAAATTAGGGATAGATTAGGGTTTAGGATTAAGTTTAGTTTAAGATTAAGGTAGTATTAAGGATTAGGGGTTAGTTTTTAGGTTAAAGTGAATTAGCGTTTTAAAGGTTTCCGATTATGGTTCGGGTGTTTTAGAGATTAGAGTTAGAAAGAATTTAGGGTTATAGGTTTTAGAGTTTTAAAAGTCATGTATTAATTGCTTGTACCTTATGTTAAGTGTTGTGGTAAAGATTAAACATGATTTAGTAGCATAAAATGACCAGATTTAGGTTTTTAGTCATAATTATGCTTGTACATTATGCTTAGAAAGTTGTAACTTGATTCAAGATGGGAAAAGATATTCAAATATTGTGTATTGATACTTGTATACATGCTTTAAAGGCTTGTACATTTAGTTTATATGTATACATTCCATATAATTAGGGTTTAGATGTAAACGTTAACGTTTAATGCTTGTTTTGATATAACATTTTGAAAAGTACGCTAAATGGATAATTGTAACATTGGAAAAATGATATAAGAAAAAAGACATTGAAAATAGTGAGTGATGTTTACATGATGTAAACATAGATAGAGAATGGCAATGATAGAGTTGCTGAGCTATCGTTTACCTAGAGATGCAAGTTACGTGCATAATGAAATAAACAAAAATTTCCCTGTAAAAAGGATGGATATAAAAAAAGCATCAAATTTAATAGATGGAATATTACAGTGCATCTAAATTAAATAGAATTGATATTTACATTATGATGAAATACGGTTTGTTATAGTCCTCTCCCTCCCATAAAAGAAAACTCTCCCGCAGATTACTTTGATGTCAGAGTGATTGTTTGAAAACAGTATGATGAATACTGGCATGAATTTGATCTACCGTACCCAAATGTAAAAACTGGTTCTCATATTATTAGAGTTCCATCTTACTTTGACATAGGAATACGACTGTTGTTATCAGATGCTTGACTTCTCGATCATATAAATATCCACTAGTTCTTTCCATAAAAGTTGAGTTATGTCAACCGAGACTGAAGCTATATCATTGGAATGACAAGGATTCGTCTATAAGCATATCTTAAGATTAGAAACGTGAAAAGTAACTATGACAATACTGAGCTACGTTCAGTAAGCTAAAGGTTTATATGCTACTTCTCTGGCCAATCTTTACAAGGATTTTGAAAGGGTCCACTGTATCGAGGGTTAAGCCATACCACGTTTTCCGAATCGGATTATACCTTTACGAGGTACACTTTAAAACCATAACATACGATCTCTAACTTGAATTTCTAAAGGCTTTCGTCTTAATCTAGGCATACCTTCACTGACGGTCTCTGCAAGTTTTTGCAAGCCGTTGACGAATTTGCACTATATAATTCAGTGTATTCGATGGATTAATTCTGGTCGCTAAGTTGAACAAACCTCTAACTTTTTGGCCTATCCAACAGGAGATCTATACTTTCGAACATAAAGTGCCACAAATGTTGTTGCCTAATACGGCAAATGGTAACTGTTATAGTACTAAAATTCAACTAAGGTTAATGGTTTATTCCCACCTATTATCCCAAATCTATAACACAAGGCTCAAAGCATGTCTCGATGTTTGGAAAGTCAAGAAGGCAGATAGTAGTGAAAAGAAATCTGAAGGTAGCAGAAAGAAAAAAAAACAAATTAGTAAGTAAAAGAGCATGAAAAGAAGCAGCAATAAAAAATCTTCAAAAGACAAAGAATGTAGGATGAAAAGAGACAGAATGAGCTGAATAAGATGATGAAGCTGTAGATGAATAAAGCATATGGCGGAAGTTAAGATGATGAGGAAAATAAGCAAATGAATGTTATACCCTCTAGCAACCAAACCTCTAATAATTGTAACATTATAAATTGTAAAGAAGGACAAAGGGATTCTATCACTTGGATAAGAGCTGAAGGAATTCAAAATAGATATTCATCAATGATTAGGAATGCATCAGAATCATTAGTAGAGAAACTTAGAGACTCACTGGAAGTGTAGTGAAAACTAAAACATGGGAATAAAGGCCAAGGATGATTATGAAAAGTGTTCTGGGTGTCTGAAAGTAACGTTGAACCAGACAAAAAAAAGAGTTGAAATAAAGAGGAGCCTACAAGTGATAAAAAAGTGGACTGATTAAACTGTTTGAACTATATTGGAGTACACTTGTGATGATTAAAATCTACACCATCTTATTGAAAGTTTGAAATAGATATCCCATCACACCAAACAAATCACAAATAATGTCAACCAGAAACTTCAAGTGCTGATTATTAGAATGAGAATGTTGCTATAAAACTAACTCAATCTCATGGTAAAGCAAAAAAAAGGTCAATGAGTGTTTGAATGCATCTCTTGGGCCCGAGTGTGGGCTGCGTGGGTTTAACGAAGCCATTAGTGGCCTGTTATGTGTTCTAGTATCTCTTAAGACTCGTTAACAAGCTAGTAAACCAAATGTGAGCTTATTTAGCATGCATAGGGTCGTGTTCGCTACATGCACACGCTAGATAAGATTGCTTACACATTCTTAGTCTTCATGTTGTGTTTATAAGAAAAGTTTACGTATAGATTATTTAATATTTGCGTATATGGGTAAAGGTTCGCGTTGGTGTCCAAGTCTTTCCATATATAACCGAAATGTTTTAAGGTTTTGTTTGCCTTTAAGTCATGTTACGTGGTCCTTTACATTTTTAACACCACACAAGTCATTATACGCAATAACATATGCATATAACACGCATGTTATTTATTATTCGTGAACTCTCGCTAGCACATTATATATATACGCGACATATTGACTAGTTCACAAAGAAAACAAGTATAATACGAGTGGTATAGGTTCAAACGAGACTTACAAGAGTCCTAGTGTATTGGTTGACGAGTTTTGGACGTGTAGAGTGCTAATCCAACGTATACCCGATCAAATTAACCCAATGTACGCCAACCCTTGGCTCGTGTACACCTTTTTATAAACTTGTATGACAACTAGAAATGTTTGTGGGTTCGAATGAGATCAAGGGAGGTGTTTGTTTGCGGTTTGAAGCTCGAACACAAGAATAAATATGTGTGTAGTTGTTTGAGAGTGTTTAGGGTGTATGTGAGTTTTCAAGAGTGTAAAGTGGTAAGTATACATGAGTATTTATAGGCACATTTGCTAGTTGATCTCCCTTGGTTCCCTCTTAACTAGAAACGAGCCAACATGGGTGGTTTTAGGGAGTTCTAGTTAGTTACACATGGGTTTAGGCTAAACCACCCAAGTACAAGCTTTAATTAGCCAAGTGATGTACAAGATTTAGCTAGATTAGGAAATCTTAAGGATTTGTGTGATTACATGCATGTAGCCGCGGCAAGGAGGGGCAAATGGGATCCTAAGTGGTCTTTAACCATTGTGTAATATGTTAACTAGGAACATTAAGTACTATTCTTAATTACATAGAGCTTGTACATGTACTTAGGGATCATAAGGAAGATTTCTAGTTGGTTTATGTGTACATATGTGTATAACCGGCCCCCTTGTGGTTTATATACACAAAATTGATTTATTTTTGTGTTGAGGTAGTAAAAGTGGGTATTGGTTTGCGTCTAGGTAAGTCTAGGTATTTCCGGGGTGTGTCCAAATGTATTTTATTGCGAAACGTAACCCTTTTTCGTGACCAATAAAAATAAAATACGCAAAGTACATAATTATCTTCTTAATAATTATTTCTTACTTGGTTGATGTAAACCTTAATTTATTTGATGACCGTTTACATTAAATGGTTATTTCTAGTCTACGCGATTTAGCTCAAAAGTAAAATTAAAAGTAAACGCGTATCGGACCAAAATAAATAGTGACAAATAATAGGAGTCGTAAAATGACCTGAAATTGAGAAATGTTACAGTCTCCACCCGTTAAAAGAGCTTTGTCCTCAAAGCTTAAGACCTTGTAGTGGATGACGAAGCCCGGTTTGTGAAGAGTTGTGGGTATTTTTGTTTGAACGAATCTTCACGTTCCCAGGTGAACTCAGGGCCCCGCCTAGAGTTCCAGCGAACCTTAACCAATGGTATCCGGCTTCGCTTCAATCGTTTGATCTCCCGTTCCATGATTTCAACGGGCTCTTCCACAAACTGGAGCTTATCGTCAACATGAATTCCTTCTAACGGCATGACTAATGGTTCGTCAGCGTAACATTTCTTCAGATTAGACACATGGAAAGTATGGTGAACTCTGCTCAACTCTTGAGGAAGTTCCAGCCTGTAGGCAACTTTCCCAACTTTTGCTAACACCTTGAAAGGTCCGACATATCTCGGGTTCAGCTTGCCCCGCTTACCGAACCGTACGACCCCTTTCCAAGGTGAGACCTTGAGCATAACAGCTCCCTTTAGGCGGAGAAAAACAATACACAACTAAGCTTTCACCAATTTCCGACACTAAGCCAAATGTCGAGTTCTAATCATAGCTAGAACCAATTTATCACAACTTATGTATTTTGAGGACTAAAATACTAACCGCACAACTTCACTTCATGACACAACTTCACTTCACCGCACAACTTTACTTCACCGCACAACTTCACTTCACTACACAACTTCACTTCACCGCACAACTTCACTTCACGACACAACTTCACTTCACCGTACAACTTCACTTCACCGCACAACTTCCTTTTACTACACCTAGACACTAACACGATCACAACAATCTAACTCTTCTTTATGAATTCCTTGAATCATAACTATACTTTCTTTGATCACCACGATCTAACAAACTATTCACACCATGATTCATCACTATCTAAACTTACAAAAGTTTAGAATACATGGGCTCGATCTTTCCCCATTGTGAATGCTAAGACATGTCACGACAATGCACTAACTAAACTGCATAACTTTGTTATCTGATGATAACAAGAGTTCTTCTCTTACCACTGCTGGAGGGATAAGATTGAATCACTTGAAAAAAAAATGGTTAAGATTAAATGATCAAAGGTTTGTAGGTGATGTTATAAACTGATTTTAGACAGAAAAGAATGAGTGCAAAAGGTAAGAAAATTAGTGGGGAATAGACTAGAATTTATAGGCAAGCTGGAGAGCATTTTTATCTGGCTGGCCCTCTTAATTTCTTTGATTATAAAATAAATTAAGCATTTATTTATTCATACCTTAAGTGATTTACGTCGGGTGCAAACTTCGTTGAAGCAGACTTGAGACGTCGAGAGATGTTGCCGTATGAATGCATTGATGATTTGTGATCACGAGTAACTTACACACTTTACGTTATGTGTTATAAGTTACATGTTTGTCATCACCAAAACATGAAGAGAGTGTATAGATTAAATATCATAATATTTATACTAACACACGCATTAACCGTTTTTGAGTTTGATCTCAAGATCAAGTTCTGACGTAAGAGTAAGTATATGAGATTGCCGAGAGGCTAGGTATTAGATGCAAGAGTAAAAGTGTAATTAAATATCGTAATATTTCTACTATTGCTCCTGTTATTTCATATGCCGCTCCTGTGGTTGAGACGACTCTTGTCGCTTCACCCACTGGATTGTGTGGCTTGATTCCCTATTCGGATTTCGATTCTGATTCACCAGATGAGATGTCTTCACCAGAGCACATTTCCCCGCTACCAGCTATTTCACCATTCTTATGCACCGACTCTTCTGAGGCTCCTGATTCTCGTTGGCCACCTTCTAGGATCCGTTACTGTGATGGTTGTTGCTCTTGTGTTGGAGGAGCAAGGTTGTAGCATCACCATCCATCATCTTCTTCTGACGTTTCCTATTTGTCCTGTTACTACCCCGCCCGTGACTCGTCGACGACCAGGATTCTTTTACCGACCCGGGGAGGCTTTTCCTTTTGGTCGACCTTACCGCACCCATCTTAACGGTTACCGCGTAAGTTGTTGATGCTGAGGAAGATGAGTTGGTCCTTTACAGCTCGGCAAGATTAGCTTGGTGAGCATGCATCTCCTCGCTCTTTCAGAACACTCCACTCATATTCTTCTAGTTCATCTTCGATCTCTTCTTTTTTTGCCAGTTCATTTCTTGGGTTTGGATGCCACAAGTTCAGGCTCATTCTGGTTCTTCGACTAGAGGAATGTATCACCTAGATGGTGTCACCCTTTCCGAGGAGAGCACCACGGAACGTATTTTAGTGAGGCATTTTCATCGTTGGTGTGTGCTCTTACTATCTACTTGTCTCCACCGATATATCAGAGTCATCATCAGGAGATTCATCAAAGAGACCAAATGCATTCATCTTTACATTCTGCTAGACCATCTCGCAAGAGATGTAGATCCCCGGTTGATTCTGTACCATCATCTATGCCAGTTATTGGATCATTAGCTCCTACCCGTGCTGATCTCTTACCACCTCGTAAGAGGTTTAAAGATTCATATTCGTCTGATGCTAGCACAAAAGAGGATACCAAGATTGATCCTATAGAGACTGAGGTTGATATGGAGTTGGGTATTAGTGATGGGGATGATGTTAGAGATCATGTTGAGATTGACCCTAGGGATGTCAGGGATGACACAGTGGAGTATGAGGCTGACACCAATGCTGGAGACACGGTTGAGGTAGGTATTGACCCGATGTCGGCACTGATAGTTGAGGATGAGATTGTAGAGCCAGCTGGAGAGGATTCTTCCAATTCGTCTGGCACTAGGGATGGCATCGTTAGGTCATTCGAGGATATGATGATTGACTTGGATGATGTTGTGCGTGACTTTTACCATCACGTGTATGAGGTTCGTATCGATAGGATTGTCAGGATTTGAGGACTGTTTAGAGGGGACGGTTGGAGGTTGATCAGTTGATAGATAAGGGACATGTGAGTTATATTGATCGACGAGGATTGACATCTTGAGGTTTGGAGAACCTCAAGGTTCGTTTATGTTGGATATCTGAGATGGGATCGTTGTTATGTGAACAGTTCTTGACTTCACATTGTCTCTTTCACAAAAGAGGAGTTTCGTGAGGTTCATAGGGGATCGTTGATGATACTCGGGCGGAGATGAGGACTTAGGAGGTTGGAGGATATGTTGAGGAGAGTTTGGGTTTTCGCCCTTAGACTAGTTTGTTACCTTGATCCAGTGTGGACACTAGACTGATGGTTAGGTCTAGATGTTAGCAGTAGAAATAATTGTGGATCATGTACCTATTTTGGATTTTGTTGTAACCGAATTATGCTTTTATTCATGAAATGAAAAGCTTGTTTTGATTCTCTCGCTTATTTATCTATATTGTTATTTATTCGTTCTGGCAATCGTGTTGTAATTATATTTTATTTCATAATATGTATTAAATTTTCGTTATTAATAATCGTTGTATTGTTTCAAAATTCACAATGGGTTGTGTCTTGTGATGTTAGAAAAACAATGACTAACACTCGTTCCGGTACGACCCCTGTCGCAATTGAAAGAAATGATCAACCAACGTGTGGACGCAGCTCTAGAGGCTCGCCGGTTAACCGAGATCTTGAACTCGGGAATGGGAATGACAATGGAGGAGGAGATGGTAATGGAAATGGTAATGGAAATGGTAATGGAAATGGTACTGGAAATGGAAACAATAGAGGCGACAACGGTGACGGTAATGAGAACCGTAATGTGAATGGAAGAGATGATAGGCCTCGTTGCATCGTGAATTGTACTTACCAAGATTTTATTGGACATGTCAACCACTGAGTTTTAAGGGAAGAAGGGATGTGGTTGGTTTGATAATTTGGAGTGAAAAGATGCGAAAATGTGTTTCACATCAGCAAACTGTACGGAGAAATATCAAGTTGAAGTTGCTACCTGTACTTTACTCGAAGTGCATTAACATGGTGGAATTCTCACAAGAGAACCATCAGAACTGATGCTGCATACGCTTTATCATGGATGAGAGCTGTTGAAGTTGATGACTGAAGTGTACTGCTGAGAATTGAGATCCCCCCCCCCTAAAGATGGAAAATCCGAGTTGTAGAATTTGTCGGTGAAGAACAATGACATGGCTACTTACACTCAAAGGTTCCAAGAACTTACCATGATGTGTACCAAAATGGTCCCCGAGGAGGAAGACCGGGTGGAGAAATTCATTGGAGGTCTTCCTGGTAATATCCAAGGCGAAATGTTAATTACTCAGAACCTACAAAACTACAAGATACTATTAGGAAATGCCAACAAAAAAAAACAACTTGAATGGATCAAAAGTTGAAGGGCTAGCTGTAAGAAACACAGAGAACAAGAGGAGATTGAACAACAACTATAGAAACAACCGTGGGCAACAACCACCCCACAAACGACAGAATACTAGAGGTCAGAATGTTGCTAGAGCCTATATGGCTGGTAACAATGAGAAGAATGGTTATGAAGGAACACTTCCTTTCTGCAATAAGTGTAAGCTACACCACGAAGGACAGTGTACTGCTAAGTGTCGTAACTGTAAGAGGATTGGACATCTGGCCAGGGATTGCAGATCTGTTGTGACTGTAACTACTCAAGGAACTCCAGGGCCGAATCAGGGAGTCGTTACGTGTTTTGAATGTGGAGTACAAGGACATTACCGGAAGGATTGTCCCAAAGTCAAGAACCAAAACCGTGGGAACAAAGTAAGAGTTTCTTATGCAAAAGGCAAAGCATATGTCATAGGAGGAGGTAACGCTAACCCGGGTTCCAACACTGTCACGGATACGTTCCTTCTCAATGATAATCATGCTTATATGTTATTTGACTCAGGTGCTGATAGAAGTTTCATATCAAATACTTTTAGTACATTTCTAGATATCATTCCCTCTGCCTTAGACGTTAGTTACGCTGTCGAGCTAGCTGACGGAAGAACTTCAGAAACCAACACTGTGCTTAGAGGCTGTACATTAGGATTGTTAGGACATCCATTTAATATCGACCTGATGCCCATAGATTTGGGTAGTTTTGACGTTATCATCGGCATGGATTGGTTAGCAAAGAATCATGCAGTGATTGTCTGTGACGAGAAGATAGTGTGTATTCCTTACGGAAAAGAATCCGAATTCTGTCGTTCAAAGGAGAACACACAAGTAAACAAGGAGAAGAAATCAACGTTGAGCATTATATCATGTGTAAAGGCCCAGAAGTATATGGAGAAAGGTTGTCAACTATTTCTGACGCAGGTTACGATGAAAGAAAACAAAGACAAGTCGAAGGAGAAGCGACTCGAAGACGTGCCGACTGTACGGGACTTTCCAGAAGTCTTTCCTGAAGACTTACCTGGATTACCACCGATACGACAAGTTGAATTCCAAATTGACTTAGTCCTTGGTGTTGCACCTGTAGCGCGAGCCCCGTTAGATTAGCACCGTCAGAACATGGAAGATGGTCCACTCAAACTCAAGAAATTTCGAACATGGAATTTATAAGACCAAGTTCCTCACCCTGGGGAGCTCCGGTTTTGTTTGTCAAAAAGAAAGATGGCTCTTTTCGAATGTGTATCAATACCTTGTTACTTACTAGCACTCTTCGGTAATGATCGATACCCACTTCGTGGAATCGACGACTGTTTGATCAGTCTGCAAGGGATCAAGTGTGTGATCGGAGAGAGACTTGAGGTCTGGTTATCAACCAATCTCTGAGTTTTTGTCGAAGGGGAATTACTAAGACGGAATTCGTTTAGGTCCCGCTCTTGGTCACTACGGTGTTCCCAGGTGATGCCTTTCGAGTTGATCTAACGCGCGGGGCCGGCGTTTTTATGGACTTGATGAACAAAGTATGCAGACCTATACTTAGATAAATTCTGTGTCGTTGTTCTCGATGTGATCTTGATCTACTCGAGACAAAGAAGACTGTATGAACATCTTAGACTAATTTTGGAGTTGCTAAAATGGGAGAATTTGTACGCCAAGTTCTCGAAGTGGACTTTGGCTCGTCGAAGGATAATTTCTTGGACATGTGATTGATTAGTGAGGCATTCACGTTGATCCCGCATAAGATTATGTCATTCAAGGATTGGGGAATTCCCCAAGACTTCAATAAATATTTCTCCAATTTCTAGGTCTTGCAGGTTTTACAGAGGAATGATCTTGGGGTTCTCAAGATTACCAAGCCTATGACGAAGCTGACTCAGAAAAGTGTAAAGTTCAATTGGGGTAAAAAGGAGGAAACTGCTTTCCAGAGATTGAAGCAAAAGTTGTGTAGTGCACCGATTTTGGCATTGCCCGAAGGAAGTGAAAACTTCGTAGTATATTGTGATGCTTCTCACAAGGGATTAGGCGCAGTGTTGATGCAGAAGGAGAAAGTCATAGCTTATGCATCCCGCCAACTCAAAATCCATGAGAAGAACTACATGACACATGATTTGGAATTGGGAGGTGTAGTGTTCACTCTCAAAATGTGGAGACATTACCTTTACGGCACGAAGTGCGTTGTGTTCACTGATCATAAGAGTTTGCAACATATTTTAGATCAGAAAGAGTTGTAAGATCCGTTATACAAAACCATTTTAAAAGAAGTCTTTCGATTAAAACAATTAAACAATATCACCTATTACATAATGTTTTAACAAAAACACATATGTAATATGATGTTGTCAATTTTCATTAAAAAGATCTTAATAGATCTATTTTACATGATCTATTTCTATACTGAAACTCAACAAGGTTTCTACAGATATACTTTTAAACTCCAAAATAAATAAATAAAATTCAAGAATTATATCTAGTTAATAATTAACCGGTCCGGTTTAAAATAAACTAGACAAGCCAAACAAACACTTCCACTAAATTAGTAAAGTGATGTATATATGATATTTAATAATAACATGTATAATTATCAATATCTTGATTCAAAAAAATTCTTATTGATTTTATCGAACACGTTACAGTTGTCTAATAAAATAACAACTTACATTTTATGAGATATGTTTCAAAGAAACTCCACTTTGTTCCAATGAATCTAAATTCATCATGATTTGCAACCATGTCAGTAACTGGCGCACCAATTACATTTACAAGATTCACTAGGGTTACACTCGTGTTACCATTAGTAAACTTGTCAATACAAAACAGTTAAGAACTGTTAAAATAATTTGGTATCTAATAAACTCGACTTGGTTTATTTAAACTTGTACCAAATCTAATTCAAAGAAACTCAAATTGGTTTCAGTGAATCAAATAGATCAATTTAATTGAAACTAAATCTTGGTTTCAAAATAAACTGATCTGAACACCTGAAAGATCACACATAAACAATTAAATAAACTGTTATAAACCGGTATCTAAGAAATTCAATCCTGATTTCTATAACTTTGTACCGGATCTACTTCAAAGAAACTCAATCTTGGTTTCAATGAATCAACTAGATCAGTTTAATAGAAACTTAATCCTGGTTTCAAAATAAACTGATCTGAACAAATGTTTTTAAAAATCGTTATAGATCTGTAATTCCAAATATGTCAATTAAAATTATGTTTACTTAAAACTGGTTTTCCAAAAAAACATAATCTTGGTTTCAACAGAAAACTGTTTGTATCAAAATCTGTTAATTAAATTAATTCGATTTAAACAAAAAAGTGTTTTTAATTCTGCTACACAGAATTTGTTTTAAGACTGTTAGGAAACTGTTACACTTTTATTAATAAAATTAAATTATAATACAATAAATTAAATTAACAGAAAATAAATAACAGAAAATTAAATAACAGACAGAAAGGGGTAGAAGCAGAAGACAGACACTATATAACGATAAGTAAATAAAAGCAGTAAAAGGTCGTGGAACGAGGCTCGTGTTTAACATGATTCCCTTAAAAAAATTAATTGACTATCACACTTTATAAACATGGCCGTTACCGGTTTACGCCATGTTGGTATGTCCTTTACGAATTAACGTAAATATCCCGCATATTCTATAAATTTATCTAAAATGATAAATTCAGATTTCATCATTGATTTAGCTATAAGCGTCTGTTTGAAATACTTTCAAGATTTCTAAGACATGTCTTCTCACTTAGCGTAAATACATCCGCTCTAGTGGATCTAGATTCTTATACATATAAGAATCCGTATTTACATTACTCTATCATTTGATAGCAGTTGGATATTGGTATGTGCTTAATTACAGATACCATTTTTCATTAAAACCGGACTTAAATGACCAAAAACATACCAAAAATACATTGTATGTGTATGTTTTCACTTATATTGTGCAGGAAATGGATATAAAAGAAAAGGACGAAAATCGAAGCCAAAAACGACAAAACCGAGCACGAAATAGAAGAGCGTGACAAAGTCAAAATCAAAGTCAAAGGTCAAAGCCGAAGCCGTAACCAAAGAAATACTTAATGAGCCAACCCGTACCCATCTAACGGGCCAGGGCAGCCCATTAAGCATATATATGAAATCCATTACAAATACAAAAGCCCATAACTCTTTTTATACATACTCGGCCCAAA
>BQNB010052402.1:0-40514 GCA_026074375.1 Tanacetum coccineum
CGGAGCAAAAGACTCTTCAAAATTAATTCACTCCTCTTGACAGTAACCACAAGCCACTAACCAAGCCTTGTTCTTTAGAATTCCTCCTAGTTCATCTAGTTTCACTTTATAGATCCACTTCAAAGTAATAACCATAACTTTATCTGGTCAGAGTATGAGTTCCCATACTTTAAGTCGTTCGAACTCTAATGAGGTATCATTTTATACACTTTTATAGGGTTATTTAACCCCCAATATCATGTATTTATGCCCAAAATAGGTACTTAATCATTCCTTTTTAGGTATTTCTCATTTGGATGACATTTGGATGAATTACACGTGACTTGGGCTCATTTGGAGAAGAAATAGACGAGACTACGAACCAGCACCAAGACTCTTGAAGATTTGTGCTCACAGAGCCTGGAGATGGCATCACATATCATACACGACGCCATCATACTTCATATAGTGACGGCGTCACACATCTCAAGATGGCATCAGCTCGGAACGACTCAAACGCAAATCTAGAAGATTCATTTCATGATGGCGTCATGACTAAAACGTGACGCTGTCGCGACAATTTTCTTATATATACAAACCTAAATTTAGGGTTTTGAGGGTGTAACTTTAGAATAAAAAGAGAGTACAAACCCTAGTTCATTTAGCAGCTATATGAGACGATTTTAGGGCCTAAAAACCCTATTGTAACTCTTCCAATCCATGTTTTAATCAAGTAAAAATTACTTAATCACTCAATATGTCTATGTGTTGTTTGATCTATTGCTCTTGCTTTATTCTTAATATGCTAGGCTAAACCTATTATTGTGTTTATTTAAGATTGTATGAAACCTAGAATGTAGATCTTAGTGAAGCTGCCTCTTGTGATGGATGTGCACATTAGGCTTTAGAAAACTGGCTTTCTCTTAATAATTGTTGTTGATATGTCTAGGGAAATGTGATTATGTAGAAAGGATACCATCGGGTAACAGTCTTCATACTACCTTGCCCCCTAATATGGTTGATCCAGTTTTAATGTATTTTACATGCACTTAGTAAACTCCTAGGGGTCATGTAATAGTCTTCATACTACCTTACATGTGTGATGCTTTAGTGGCATACTAAGTAGATGGTGGGTTCGTGTAATTCGTTCATGCTTTAGGAAATTGATTCTCTCCTTAGGGTAGAAAATCTCAGAGTCGGAAGATTGGTTGTTCATTTCATTGATGGTTTTGAAAAGAAGAGAATCAATAGTCTGCCTCATTGTTAATAGTTTGTTTATTCGGGCCGTGAACTTAGCGTGAGTAGAGTCAAGGGGTTCCTGAGGAAAGGATGATGGATTCGCATTCTCCATAGTGAAGAGTAGAATAGTCAATGGAAATTACAAACAAACACACAAAGAAAAGATAGGCTACAAGAAAGCTAATATGCGGAAATTAAATTCTTACTTGAAAGGATTCAAGCAAGTAGAACTAAGCTAAACTATGATCAAAACCTAACTATTCCCCAGGCAGCGGCGCTAAAAACTTGATGTGCGGTTGTCGTAGGACTTCTACACGAGAAGTTTTACATATCCCTAGGCAGTGCACCTAATCGTTGTAGTGTAGTATGGGCAAGACTCGGGGTTGTTTATCGTTCACTCGAGGAATAGGTTGGGAAGGCTTGATCATAGTCTAACAGAATTCTAAAGGTTGAGGGAAGATTATTTTTTGTATTTTTGTATTTTATGAAAGCAGGTAAAATCATATAAATGAGAGAGAGAGTGGTTTGGTTTTAGCTTTTAAACTTAATAATAATCTAAACTAAGGGTGATAACAATAAGATAAAAGATTGTGCTTATTTAATCATGTATTACTCCCTAGATTACTTTTCCTAATGTTGTTGCCTTGTCACACTTGTGATGATCTATGTAACTATTTCCTAAAGCATGAACGAATTACATGAACCAGCCATCCACTTAGTATGACGCTAGAGCAATGCACATGCAAGGTAGTATGAAGACTATTATACGGCCCCTTGGAGTTTACTAAGTGTATGTAAAAGATATTAAAAGTGGATCAACCATATTAGGGGGTAAGGTAGTATGAAGATTGTTACCCGATGGTATCCTTTCTGCACAATCACGTTTCCCTAGACATATCAACATCAATTATTGACAGAAAGCTGGTTTTCTAAAGCCTAACGTGCACATCTATCACAAGAGGCAACATCACTAAGATCTACATTCTAGGTTTCATACAATCATAAATAAACACAATAATAGGTTTAGCCTAGCATGTTAAAAATAAAGCAAGAACAAGAGATCACACAATACATAGACATATTGAATGATAAAGTAAATCTTACTTGATTAAAAACTGTATTGGAAGAGTTACAATAGGGTTTTTAGGCCCTAAAATCGTCTCCTATAGCTGCTAAATGAACTAGGGTTCGTACCCTCTTTTTATTCTAAAGTTACACACTCAAAACCTTAAATCGGGTTTGTATATATAAGAAATTCGCTGTGACAGCGTCGCATTTTAGTCGTGGCGCCGTCAGGAAATGAATCTTCTAGATCTACGTTTGAGTCGGTGCGGGCTGACGCCGTCTTGAGATGTGTGACTCCATCAATAGATGAAGTGTGACGGCGTCGTGTATGATATGTGACGCCGTCTCCAGGCTCTATAAGCACAAATCTTCAAGAGTCTTGGTGCTGGTTCGTAGTCTCGTCCGTTTCTTCTCCAAATGAGCCCAAGTCACTTGTAATTCATCCAAATGTCATCCAAATGAGAAATACCTAAAAGAGAACGATTAAGTAACTATTTTGGGCATAAATACATGATATTGGGGGTTAAACCACCCCGAAAAAGTGTATAAAATGACACCTTATCAACTTGCTTGAATCCTTTCGAGTAAGAATTTAATTCCCGCATATTAGCCTTCTTATAGTCTATCTTTTCTTTGTGTGTTTGTTCATAATTTCCATTGATTATTCCGCTCTTCACTATAGAGAATGTGAATCCACCACCTACTTGACCTGTCCTACCAGCTGCGCTACATGCACAATTTAACTAAGTGCTCCAAGAGCTACTGAAAATTTTGGCCTTTATTGACTCTCGCCTAGAGAGTATTGAGCAATTCCTCAATCGCTTCGCTGACCAACCCAATGAGACCAACATTAATAACCCTGAGTCTGATGATGGATCAATAGAAACACCTCTTGTCTCTCCCTTCCCTCACGCTGACAATGACTCAGATGATGAGGAAGTTCTCAATGAGTTAAGTGAATATGAAAACGCAAGAACACTATGCCGAGAAAGAATAATCAATAGTGTTGATGAGGATGACCTTGCATTTGAATGTATGATAGGATTTAGAAAATTCACTGCTTATCTTGACCCTTTTTTGCCAATGAACATTATCTCGCGTAAAGCCTATAATACAATAATGGTGGATAGACTAGAGGAGACAGGAAAGAACCTATTTTCCATCATTAGGGGTGTCTACGTATTTATAGGAAGTTTCACCTATATCACAGACTTTGTTGTGTTAGAAGACATAGGAGAATTTATCATAAACGACATGGCTGAAGTCTTAATGGGTAGACCCTTTAGAAAAATCACTAATCTCAATTACGACGTCACCAAGGGATCAGTCTCATTCACTAAAATCTTTGATACATACACATATAGGATGCCACATACAATACCTAGGCTCAAGAACTTCAACTGGAGCAAAATCTCGCCATTGTTAAAGCTTAGCCAAAACAATTTGATGAATGGATTCAGGCACCCTTATGAAAAGAACAAATTTATGTACAAAAACTGCTTAAACCTAGGTCTTGAATACCAAGTGGATGAAAGTATGAAAGAATGGCTCATGCGTAGACATGTAAGCATTCACGAAACAACGTAAGGACGTGTGACTTCGAGTTTAGCTACAAGACTCATTAATAAAGAAAAGCGCTACTTGGGAGGCAACCTAATTTATTTTTCCCGCATATTAGGAGTGTCATGTGTGTTTTGTTCTTCATAGTTTGTTTTATTATGTTTGAATTATTTTGTAATCATGCTTTGTATTGTTTTTAACCTCGTCTTAATCTCAATCAAAGGTATTTTGCAACCAATAAGTGTAGGAGAATCTATCTGGCTTTTGAGCCATATTCAAACATGTCTAATAAATTGTTTAGATTAATTTGCGTCAGTATCGAGTCATATGATTGAATTGTTGAACTTCAGGCTTTTTTACAGCTATTTATACAGTAACTAACGTATGGAATCAAGTGCAAGAAATTTTTCATCAAAAAATTTAAAAATTTCATTTTCAAATACGGTGGAGACGGCGTCATGCTTAACACGCGACGCCATCACCCCGACACCTATGACGGGGTCACAAAAACCCTGACGGCGTCAAATGCCTAGGTATAGAAAACCTAAAAGTTTTTAATTACTTTTGAAAATAAAACTCGCATAACATTTAATATATGTATCCTCCTATATAAACCTGCAAAACCTGATTAAATTAACAATTCTTTCATCCTATCAATCGAGTCGAACCCTAAACTCATATTGTATATTGGTAAATCGCACATTTTATGCTTGGTATAGTTTTCTCTGTCTTTGATCACAGGTTATATTTGATGAGAAGAAGCTTGGAAGTTCTTAGGAAGTTCCATTAGATGATTCTTGGAGGACAATTTAACCAGTTATCGCATGTTTCTTCTCCATTATTGAGCAAACCAGGGGAGTACTAGTTTCTTTTACTTGTTTCTTTTATCTGTTTTAACGGGTACTTCCAAAAAACATTGGGGACAATGTTCAAAATAAGTGTAGGGGGAAATAAGTCTTAGAACCTATTTTTTCATTTGTCATTTGCTTTGTTTTTAAAAAGATGGGTAATATATCAAAACATAACATAAAAGGGTGATTTTTACCAAAATTAATTTTTTTTATGACACATACCAACGAAAACCGAGTATTATTAGCATCCCATGGATAGGAATTTGCATGACTAGCACAAACAACCCTTAAAATTCTACCTCAAAAATGTGAGGTTCGCCCTTAGATCTTTAGGAATTAGCGGGTGGTACCATCGTCGGTAACCCAAGATGATTTTATCTTTACTCGGTTCAAGTTAAGGAGTGAGCAGTCTTATGTGTCTATTCCATCATTACGAATGTGTACATGTGGTCTTCCTCACCTTTTCTGGAATGTCTAGTGTTAGTAAAGTTCATATGAGTGTACCGGTAGTATATTAAATTCTAGAACTTGTTTTAGTGATACATTCCAAGACCGCATAGTAAGTATTAGGATTTGCTTGATAAGAGGCATTAGGAATAACCTATGTTTTAAACCTCTAATTGTTATGATGGTCACCTCGATCATAAAACTATCTCATACCCTTGCCATGCACTTACCTTTAGTGCAGGATACCCGAGTACAACCCTCCGAGCCTATCCTTTTTCATGGTTCTCATAATTTTTTTGTTAATCCGAACCATTAATGAAGAGCATTGTTACCCTTAAACCAATCGTTACACCCAAAAAGCCTTAGCCTACCTTGTATGTACTCGCCTTTAGTACATTATTATGATAACCCAAGTTAATTATTAAGTACACGGTTGCTAAGTCCTTATCCTTGTAAATACAGTTTTGGGATGATTAGGATTCATGGTAGTATTTATTTCGTAGAAGAATGGGGAAGAAAAGTTAAGTCAATACCCCCATATGTTTGTCAAATGATCTCCATGTTATTTTGATCCACCTCAAATCGGGTCATTAGTTAGATTGTATATCGAGCATGTAAAAGCTCAAGTGTAGGGGTACGTGTTATAAACCCCCATGTTGTATTATGTTATTAAAAAAATGAGAAAAGAAAAAGAAAGAGATTGATGTAGAGTTTTGTAGAGTTTGTATATCTTCGTCCGAGTCTTGGCTTAGCAACCAAACCAGCGTGTATTCGTGTAAATAATTAGCTAACCCTTCCACTCCAAATTCACCCAAAGCCACCCAAATGTATCCCATCCGTTTCCGTTTCCATTATATGTTATCTTACACCTACACCCCACAACCCTTTAAAAGACCTCTTAGATAGTAATGAATAATACTTGCGCCTAGCGGTGGAGGTTTGATCCTTTACCAAGCCTATGGTAATTTATATGCTATGACAGGTAATGAGTGTGATTTTTATTTCCCACATATGTTATAATCATTATACACACGCGAGAGAAAGATAGACTCCCAAAATTATGTGGAGGTGATTTATGTATTTTGTGCTTATATTACGGGGTTCTTAGAAGGTTGTCGGTTGTAAGAATATTTGTATAGAGTAGGTTTAATAATGACACCCTCATATTGTTATTGTATAGATAGAAAAGCCTTTTGGCGTGAGGACAAGCAAATCCCAAGTGTAGGGGTATTTGATGAGGTGTCATTTTATACACTTTTTCAGGGTCATTTAACCCCCAATATCATGTATTTATGTCCAAAATAGGTACTAAATCATTCCTTTGCAGGTATTTCTCATTTGGATGACATTTAGATGAATTACACGTGACTTGGGCTCATTTAGAGAAGAAACGAACGAGACTACGAACCAGCACCAAGACTCTTGAAGATTTTGGGATATATTGAGCACTGGAGACGGTTGGATGTTCAATTATAACGACGCCGTCACACTTCATCTAGTGACGGCGTCACACATCTCATGATGACGTCAGCCCGCACCGACTCAAACGCAGATCTAGAAGATTAATGTCATGTCGGTAGTCATGACTATAACGCGACCGCCCGTTCGCAATGATTTTCCTATATATATCAAACCGAATTTAGGGTTTTTTGAGGGTTTGTAACTTTTAGAATAAAAAGAGGGGTACGAACCCAGTTCGTTTAGCAGGCTATAATAGTCGAATTTTAGGGCCTAAATCCCTATTGTTAACTATTTAATCCTTTGTTTCTAATCAAGTGAAGGATTTACTTAATCAATTCAATTGTTATTGTTGTTTGGATTAATTGTTCCTTGCTTATTCTTAACGATGCTAGGCTTAAATCCTATTATTGTGTTTATTTATGATTGTAGGTACCTAGAATGTTAGATCTTAAGTGAAGTTGCCTCTCTGTGATGGATGTGCAGTTAGGATTTAGAAAAAACTAGATTACTCTGTCTATAAGTGAGGATTGATATGTCTAGGGAACATGATTTTGTAGAAAGGATACCATCGATTAACAGTCTTCATACTACCTTGCCCCCTAATATGGTTGATCCATCTTTAATGTATTTTACATGCACTTAGTAAATTTCTAGGGGCTGTGTAATAGTCTTCATACTACCTTGCATGTGCATTGCTCTAGCGGCATACTAACTAGATGGCAGGTTCGTGTAATTCGTTCATGCTTTAGGAAATAGTTACACAAAGCATCACAAGTGTGACAAGGCGACAACATTAGGAAAAGCATTATAGGGAGTAATACATGATTAAATAGGCACAATCTTTTATCTTACTGTTATCACCTTTAGTTTAGATTATTATTTAGTTTAATCAGCTAAAAACAAACCACTCTCTCTAATATATGATTTTACCTGCTTTCATAAAATACAAAAACACAAAAAGAATCTTCCTTCAACCCTTAGAATTCTGTTAGACCGTGATCAATCCTTCCTAACCTATTCCTCGAGTGAATGATAAACAACCCTGAGTCTTGCCTATACTACACTACAACGATTAGGTGCACTGCCTAGGGAGTTGTAAAACTTCTCGTGTAGAAGTCTTATGACGACCGCACATCAAACTCATTGAGCTCTTCTTGTATTGCTTATTGAGTTAAAGCATCTTTATACGACTTAGGTTTAACAGCAGTGAGGAAAGCATCGTAGTAACAGAAAAGAGCTTGCTCATGTAATTATAGCCTTGTTGAAACTGGTCGAGCAAGTTTACCGATTATTGGGATACCAAAGTAAGGATCATTACCCATATATGCAACTTCAATATCATGATTGTCTTCTTTAACATCGTTAGGAATGATGAGAGGTTGAGTGTCGGGTGTTGTTTGAGAATTACTTGGTGATGGTGCATCTTTGTTAATATTTGTTGAAGAAGGTGAACCGGTTGATGCAGCGGGTTCTGGAGCTACTACTTCAGCAATTGGAGCAATGACTTCAAGGGCTGGGTGATCAACACTAGGTGGAGGAGTAAGTAATTCATCAAACAACGGTTGAAACAACATATCCCAATCAGTTCTTGAAGGTGGTACAAATGGTATTAAAGGAGGATCGTTTGGCACGAGTCCTGAACTGATTGTTGCAGGAGTCCTTTCATGAAGTGCGGGTCCTGAACTGCTTTGTTCAGAAGCCATTATAGTCAGCTCATCAAAATCTACATGAATTGTTTCAATGATTAGTCTGGTAAGTCGGATGTAAATTCAAAATGCCTTCTCTATGGGTGCATATCCAATGAAAATACCAATGTCAGCTTTTGGTTGTAACTTACCTAAGTTCTCACTATCATTTGTCGGATAGCAGAGTCTACCAAATACAAGGAAGAAAGATAAGTAGGGCGGTTTGTCATGTAAAAGCTCATATGGTGTTTTGCCGTGACGAAGGCGTATGATGAACGATTTTGGGTGTAACATGCGGTAGCAACTACTTCTGCCCATAAGAATAATGGAGCGTTTGCATAAATCAACATTGTGCGGGCTGCTTCAATTAGCGTACGATTATGTCTTTCAACAACATCATTTTGCTGTGGAGAGTGAGCAACAGACGTTTCATGATAGATGCCAACCTTCTCATAATATTTACGTAAAGTTTGATTAACAAATTTAGTTCCATTATTTGTTTTGATTCGTCGGACAGGTACTTTAAGTCGCACTTGGATCATTTTGAGAAACTTGATTATGAAATCTGGAGCTTCATCTTTTGACCTTAAGAACTTAACCCATGTAAATCGAGAGTAATCATTGACAATGACAAAGATGTACTTCTTTCCATTAACACGTGCGACACGCATTGGTCCACAAAGATCCATGTGCAAAAGATAGAGTTTATCTTGATTGGTGTCTTCAGATTTAGGTTTGTGGGGTTTCTTCTTGCTTTTACCTATTGCACAAGCAGAACATAGATGGTCCTTTTCAAATTTTAGCTTAAGGGGACCTCGAACAAGACCATGTCTAGCTAAATGGTTGATTGCACCAAAGTTCAGATGAGACAGACGTCGATGCCATAGATGCCATAGCCCAGGACTTAGTATCTTTGAGGCCTATCTTGACAAGAGACCATATAGGAGAGGACGCATCATGTGTACCAAGAGAAGTATACAGATTGTTCACCTTAAGATCCATCAATACATCAACACTTCCATAGAATTACCAATTAAGCAGGTGGTGTTGAAGAAAAGCAACTCAAGGTTTCGAGATCATAAAACTTTCCCAACTAAAATAAGTTGTGTCCAAGTCTTCCACATTTTGTAAACACAACGTTGATAACGTAAACATATCCTAATCTGATAATCACCATAATCACAATATCTTTACCACGTGAATCATTTACGAATTTACTGTGCGCCTCAAAAACTTATTATGACATTGGTTGAGGCTAAGAGCGATCTCCGGTCATATGCTTAGAGCAGCCAGAGTCCAAATACCAGAGAACAATTTGGACGACCTGCGTTCATCAAGAGAGGAAGATGGAAGATCAGAAAGCTTGGAAATGCTGCACATGAGCAGTTCCTTTAGGTTCAACAACACAATCTTTATTTTCAAACTAGAATTTTAACTTTCCTAGGGTAAGGCTTCTACTTTATTCTTCTGAGTACATATTTTGGTGTTTGCAAGAATCTTATCTTTCGTTTGTATTGCTTTATCTGTGAAGGATCGCTGTGATCCGCTAGCACTTAGTTGACAGTATTTACTCCTGTAGAAGACAACATAGGTTGTATAGGAACTAAGGTTCGGCTGAAGTAAGGTTTTTGTGTTTATTTTTCCTAAAGATGTTAAGGGGGCTCGAGTGAATCTAACTTTTTTTGTCCTGTTCTTTGAGAGGTCCACATGCACAAATTTTTCAACCTATATTTGATACTAAGGCATGTTTTACTTATTTTTGTAAGGCAACGTCCGAATAGTTTAGTATACCCAACAGGCATATTTCCTAAGGCTTGATCTAGGGGATTAAGTTGTACTTTAATATGATCAACTAGATCCCCTTAAAGAACTCTGGCAGCTCTTCTGAGTTGAGTGCTTTAAATATAGGAAAAGTGAGCTAGTCCTTTATTAAACATTTAGGGATATTGATTTCCATCTTAGTCTGAGGCATTCTCTGGGTTAGCTAGGGTGTTTTTGTAGCATCATAGCAACTACAGCACTTTTCCATTGAGTTTCCTTTACTTTCATCCTTGAGAAGCTGTAATTACCAAACTTTATCCTGACAGACTAAAACAATTTAAATCAGAGATTTCTACAGACTTTAGATTGAAATCCCCCCCCTTTTGGGGATTATTTAATCAGCACATTGTTCTTTTGATTGAAATACGTGCTTGTTTAATTTAGTCATAAATTGCTTATTAGGTCTGTTCAAATGCTCATTCTTAGCAATAAGCTTTGACACACTATGATCAATTTGATATTTATTGTTTTTCAATCTCTTCTAAAAGTCCTTTTAATCTTATACCTCATCCATTTTCCACTTAGATATTTAATTTCTCTCTTTCAACTTCATAATGACCGTTGGTCTTTTTCTCTTGACTGAGCTTTATAATTCTTTAGATTCAAACAATTGATCAAAACTTGAGCATTAACGATTTGAAACATAATTTGTTCCTTTTGATAAAATTTCCTGATTAAATTGAATCAACTTCTGTAAAGAGATAGCAAGTGTTATTCAAGAGTGTAAAATTTTAAACTTTATCGTAAATCTCTTTTTTCAATGGAAATCCTTTTCTGGTATGAGAAGCTCAGTCTCAAGTTTGATACATTTTTCACATTCATGCACATCTCACACCAAAGCATTATCCATAGAAGAATTCACCAAGAATGTTCGCATATCTTTGCTAATAACTTTGTTCCAAAGGTTCTTTTGTTTCGTTTCAAAACTTGAATCATTTTGAACTACAAAAGTTGTTGACTTTAACGATTTGGTTTCCACAGCCTGTTTCATTTGATGGAAAGACATATTTTGGACTTCTTAGAATGTCATTAATTCAAATATGTTATACGAATGTATTAAATAATTCCTTCCAACTTACAAACATCAGGATATTCATACCTAAAACCATTTTTTTATATGTTTTGAACCCCCATGTATCACCCTTAGTGATAGCTGTTGGGTCATGGTTCTTTCTTGACCAACCACGATCAAAACCAACAAGATATGAGTATTTCGAGTTTCCTGATCAAACTTGTATTAACCAGGCTAACTTTAGGAAGTATCTTTAGTAACCTCAACTTACGGTGGGTCTACTAGAAAATAGAGAAGGTTCTAGAGAATTAACAGAATTTTGAGACCAAAGGCTTATTCAGTAATTAATTATCAGCTTTGATCTGGACACAAAATCATTTTATCAAATCTTCTGAAGAAAGCGTTACTAAGGACACATAATCGACTCGGTGTGAGTATTAACTTTATTTCTAACACATATATACTTTTTTGTGTTTTAAAAGCATTGTTTCGACGACTCTCATCGCAATGCATTAAGTTCTCTCGGAGTTTAGGGATCACTAATATCAATCTTTATTGTTTTTTCTTAATGACATACCATTGCATAAAGCATTTTGTTTCGCAACTGCTGAGCACTTTCTTCAAAAAAAGAGTTGTGGAAAGCCTATAGAGCTGTTAAGTAGCGTATGATCAAGAGGGAAAAACTAAGGTTTCGTCAACATGTGAATAGTTTTTGCGGATGGTCTCTTTAAAAACAATATAATCAAACCTGTTGATCCTATCTGTTCTAACGCTATTCATCTCATATCTAGATGATTCCTATATTCTGGCACTTTTCTTAAGAATCTCATTATTTGAGAAGCTTTGCATTAAAGATCCCTTTTCTTTTAAAAGTCTGAAAAGAGATTTGTTTAAGACGATCAATCTCTACAACTAGTGTGCACATTAGAATCTGAAATGTGTATCATTACTGTCCTTACATCAACATTTTGGTCCTTCTTTTCAAAACTTTAAACTTGTTTGCCTATATCTTTACAAGGTATCAAACAGTTAAAGTATCTAATTGACGGACGTTTTATTTCGACCGATTATTCGTATTGGAAAAAATTACTACTTAGGGATTTTATTAGTTCTTCAATCACATATAAGATCTGTGCATCTTTGTTTGTGCAAAGGAGTTAGAATTCGAATATAACTGCCTGTTGTGAATCAATAGCGACTTTACTAGATAAGGAATGAGATTGCTCTCTCCCTGTTATGTTCAGTCTTTGAATCTATGGTCGTTCATGTAGACGCATTTAACTGTGAGTTCAGAGACAGTATCCACTATGCACAACTACTGATAAATCATATTATTACATTCCACATTATCAAGATTATGTACCCTCAGCAATAGCATCTTAAAACCATAAATCGTATACAATATATGCTCACCGATCTGGAGCAACTGTAACATTGAAAAGATCAGTCACACAACAAGAAGGACACTACGGCATCCAAATCAATCAGCTTTTATCAACATGCAGCATTATGAGTAAATGATAGTCAGTGTGGCTGACCTTCTGGAAAAGCCATGTGGAACTACCAAAAAATCTAAGTCATCCTGCATGATGTAGAATTTAGACGCAACTTGCTTGATTCTTGTACCAATCAAACCATTATCCATAAACCGGATGATCATCCCGTTTAGTATACTTGTGTTCCACTTTGGATATTACATGATGCACTGTTAGGACATGAGGCCTTCCCTATTTGGCAGTGTAACAAATAACTCGTTCTTATGTTTCCCAGAATTGCTTCCCACATGCTCCTGGATGTGAGTAATGAGACCGTAAGGTAGAACCACACAGTAAAGAAGATTTTGTCTACCCTGAATTGTGTAGAGGGTCACGTCTTCCATTATAATGGTATCTTGTTGCCCTAGGTTTGAAGAATTCCTCAACTGAATCTTGTTAGTTGGAGTAGCGGGAAGTGATAACAGCAGTCAAGAAAGACATCATGTGATTGATGGCATCAATAGGATCATCACCTTTCTGGAACACTGGAACAATTATACCTAAGTCTGGTTGAGAAAATTCAGATTGTTGGTTAACTGTGGGAGCATATTCCAATTGAAGGATAGATGATGATGGGGAATAAATGTTGTGGTAAATTGATGATTGATATTCATTAGATGGATAAGTGATTGAAAGAGGTGTTGATGATTGATGAGTTGAATATTGTTGAGACCGATAAGGTAACCCATATTGTGGAGACTGATATGGTGAAACTTGCGGTTGAAATTGAGCATTTTGGTATGAGTTATGATGAGTTTGATAAGGAGACTGGGTCATCTGATGGGTTGCAACCAAAGCAAGCGGATCTGAATTACGTTCACGCATTAAACGAACTTCATTTGCATGAAACTCGTGTTGTCCCAAGTAAGCATGAAGCTAATCAATATTAGTTGTGTGCAGATCCCGAACCAGTTTGACATCTGTCACAAATTTGCTCCCCTCCAGAGGAAAGTTATTCAAAAACATTGTGTGTATCACGTGTAAATAGTTTCCAATTCATATTGTAGATGTTCATGTCATTGAGTCGCAGTGAAAATCTCAAGTAGAAATCACGTAGTGTTTCCCCCTTCTTATAAGCAAACTTATCGAATTCATCATAAAGCTTACACTCTCTTTCCTGTTTTATCAATGAAGTTCCTTGCATGAGAAGTTGAATTCTTTCCCAAAGTTCCTTGGCGATTTTATAATCGCTAACCAATGCATAGACTTCTGGTGGTAGTCCTTGGAGAATGATATTGGTTGCCTTGATATCACAATCAGCTTGAATTGCTTCAGTAGCAGATAACTCAAAATATTTCTTTAGTCTTGTCACTCTATTTTCCTCAATTGAAGGCCAAATGAGTGGACCATTCTCAACGGATTCAAGAATCATTCTTCCATGTTGTCTATTCATCATGTATAGCTCCATTATGCTTTTCTAAGAATTATACATATCTTTTTCCAGCATAGGTGGACGATTGTCAGCACCCGAAAGAATCGATTTGTCAGCAAGAGTCACCATTGATAAATTTGTATGTTCAAAGATTACTGTTTGATCGAGTAGGGATAGAAAGTAATTGTGTTTGAGGGTGTTGTCTTTTATGTTTTTAATTCATGAAACTACACGGGATTTTATAATTCTTGACAAACCGGGAAAACAGGTGAGTGTTTCACGGGATTTTACAAGTCAAAGAAATAAACCGTATAATTTTGATTAATCAATTTGAGTTTTAAATTTTTGTTGCCAATTCGGTTGATTAAACAAATTGCAAATTCGGGTTATTAAGCAAAACTACAAATTCGGGTTATTAAGCAAAACTGCGAATTTGGGTTATGAAGCAAAACTGCGAATTTGGGTTCAACTGAAATTGCTAATTAGTATATTACGAATTCGGGTAACACTAAAACTGCGAATTAGGGTGTTGCAAATGAGGGCAACACTAAAACTGCGAATTAGGGTATTGCGAATTTGGGTAACACTAAAACTGCGAATTAGGGTATTGCGAATTAGGGTAACACTAAAACTGCGAATTAGGGTATTGCGAATTAGGGTAACACTAAAACTACGAATTAGGGTATTGCGAATTCGGGTAACACTAAAACTGCCAATTCAGATAGAACTAGAAAGTTGCTAATTTGGGTACCACTGGAGTTGCGAATTCAGATACAACTAAAAACTGCCAATTAGGATAGAACTAGAAAGTTGCTAATTTGTATACCACTGGAGTTGCGAATTCGGATACAACTAAAAACTTCCAATTCGGATAGAACTAGAAAGTTACTAATTCGGGTACCACTCGAGTTGCGAATTCGGGTAAAACACAAAATTGCTAATTCGGGTACAACTAAAAACTGCAAATTCGTGTAACACACGGATGAAACTCAAAATATTTAAAACACAAAAAGACACCTTTTTGATTATTTTTTCCCAAAATTTCTTGTACAACTAGTATTCTTAAACCTATAGGTACCTTAAAAATGACAACTTTATGGTTTTTAAGCCAAAAATTTCAAAATCAAGATTTGTATTTTATAAGATTTTTTGAAGACAAAAGATGAACAAAAATAAGTTTTTCTTTGATCCAAAGCAAATACACCTCTATCCAAAGATACTAGATCAAATTTACCTAGGTAAATGACCTTTTAGTGTACAACTAAGCTTCGAAAACAAAAGAAAAGAAGAAAGGCGTACGAAAAAAAACAAACCAAAAAAATAAACACAAAGATAAGCAAGATCCACTCCAGGGATATGTTACACAATGGATAGAATACAATTAATATTTGATATATGAACCAAGAACTAGAGAGAGAAAGTAGGAGGAAGGATGTATTTTTCTAGTGAGAGAAAGTAAAGAACATGAAATGCATTAAGTGAACACATTACCAACCAACCAAACCACTCTCCAAGGCTTTGGAGTGGAGTATTTATACCCAAATAAAGTCAGCCATTGGATGGGCTGACATGGGCTTTCCCATGGGCTTTACTACTTGGCCTATTAGGTTTTCAAAAAGAACTTTAACGAGCTAACGACAGTTATACTATGGAAGTGACGTCACCTTTCCCTTGGTATTGTCCGATTCCCTAACAACATTCCTTGAGGATGAAATCTATGCAGATTTATATGTTGGTAAAGAAGAAGTATCCCCTTACACCATCTACACTTTCAATGATGTTGGAAAAAAAAGCTTCAAATTTATTATCAAAGTGAAATGGCTTATCAGGTCTGTAAACTATAAAGAATACACTAAGAAGGAAAGAAAGTGTTTAGGAGCTTCCTCCTAGGTTATGAGCGTTAAATGAAGAAACTCCTGATGATTTTGATGATGACTTATCAAGTTTAGGCGTACGGATTTGTTAGGGATGTAAATGCCCCTTTTTGATACTGTTGGAATTACTGTTGATCAAGTTTTTGTTAATACTGCTCAAATGAAGTTAGTAATGCTGGTGAACTTCAATGAAAAATATGCTAAGTAGTTAGTACTGCTGGTACAAGAGTTAATGCTGCTAGTGAAAGTTAAGACTACTAGTACAAAGACTGCTTGAAGTTAATGCTGCTGAAGACTCAACAAAATATTCTAAGTAGTTAGTACTGCTAGTACAAAGTTAAGACTGCTAGTACAAAAGTTACTATTGTTAGTTAAGTTAGTACTACTAGTGTTAAGTTAGTACTGCTAGTGTAAGTTAGTACTGTTTGTTAGTACTGCTTACTTAATATGTATGAGTTATTTATAGGAAATATTTTATATACTTAGGAAAGTATTATAAGCTGAGTAGGACTACTTGGTGTATAAAAGGAGGTCCTAGGGCATAGAGTTATACACACCAAAAACCAAAATCATTGTCTTAGAGGTATAATTCATAGCTTTAAGGTATTTTGAAACCCTAATACTATGAGAGTAATCATATTAAATTTATTATAATATTGGAGCTTATTTATTGAATTATATGTTCATTGTTTTACTATTCCATTGATAATTCTTCTTATTATTGAAGATTAGATTTTGTATAATCTTTAATACATTCAAACAAAGCTTCTACCATAGTTGTGTTAGATTTATCTAATATAACTAAACCTTAAACAAGCTTAAGGAATTCGATCTATTAAAGTAGGATCAACAGTTTTCACATCCATTTGCCAAATCTCATAGTCATAAAACGCAGCTATGGCTATAAGAATCCTAATAGCTCTAATGTCTGCAATAGGAGAGAAGGTTTCCTCATAATCAATCTTTGGGGTTTGAGAAGGTTTCCTCATAATCAATCTTTGGGGTTTAAGTATATCCCTTCGCTACAAGACGAGCTTTATAAGTGTGTACAGCTCCATCCATGTCAGTCTTCTTTTTGAAGAGCCATTTGCTAGCAATGGTTTTGCCCTTAGGAGGAAGATTAACTAAGTCATAAACTTCATTGTCTTTTATGGATTTCATTTCCACATCCATAGCATTCAGCCATTTATTAGACTCAGGGTCTAACAATGTAGCTTTATAGTTAGCGGGTTCACCGAGATCCCCTATCTCATGCTCCTCAGCATCGATGTATAAGCACATACGATCTGGGGCATGTCATGTCCTTGTGGACCGATGAATGGGAATGATATCACTTTAAGGTTTATCTATTTCTAGATCATTCTCTTCATGATTTAAGCTAGTGTCTATAGAAGGATGTATATCTTCTTCTTGAATAATTTCAAGATCTTCTAAACTCCCACTTGGTTCTTAAGTTATAAGACTATTCTCTAGGAATTCAGCATTCTGAGCAATAAGTAATTTATTCTCGAGTGGGTAGTAAAAAGAATAACCCATCGTTTCCTTTGGGTATCCTATGAAGATACACTTAATAGATTTGGGTTCTAATTTGTCAGACTTGGTAAGAGTATCTCACTTAACAAGTGCCTCATAACCCTAGACTTTTAAGTAAGACAGCTTAGGGACTTGCCCATGACATACTTCATATGGTGTCTTTTCAACCTTCTTAGTTGGAACCATATTGAGAATGCGTGCAGCAGTCACAAGGGCATAATCCTAAAAGGACTTTGTAAGAGTTGTTTGACTCATCATGGATCGAACCATATCTAATAGGGTTCTATTTCTCCTCTCCGACACACCATTATGTTGTGGCATGTAAGGAGGAGTATGATGAGCGATAATCCTATGATCCTTTAGATGATCCAAAAACTCTTGACTCATCTACTCGCCCCCAAGATCAGAATGTATCGATTTTATGGTCTTACCAAGTTGATTTTCTACTTCCTTTTGAAACACTTTGAAAGTTTCAAACACTTCATGTTTATGCTTTAACAAGTAAACATAACCATAACGAATAAAGTCATCAGTGAAAGTGACGAAGTAGCTCGCTCCTTGTCTTGACACGATCTTAATTGGAACACATACATCGGTGTGTATTAGTCCAAGTAGATCTTTGGCCATTTCCACTTGATGTGTGTAAGGTTTTCTTGCCATCTTTCTAAACATACAAGGAACACACTTTTCAAAAGCCCTAAGATCAGTTGAATTGAGAAGTCCATCATGTTGAAACTTCTCAATGCATTTCTTGCTAATGTGTCTAAGACGACAATGCCACAAGAGAGTAGAGTCCAAGTTTGACTTGGCTCTTTTGTTGCTTAAAGCATACATAGAACTAACATTTATATAAGAATCAAACAAATCAATTTCAAAAATACCATCCCTTAGGACAGCACTAAAATAAACCATGTTATTCTTAGAAACTTGAATTGAATTATCCACGAAACGGTTAACATAACCATCATCATACAAACGGGAAACTAAGATAATCCCTCTAGTAATAGAGGGAGCATAATGAAAATTGTTCAAAATAATAACTAATCCGCTAGGGAGTGATAAATGATACGATCTAATTGCTTCAGTTGCTGCACGCTGACCAATGCCCATATACAATCTTAAAGCGCCTGGCTTTAGTTTCCTACTTCCTCTTAGGCCCTGAGTTGTATTACAGATGTGAGTGTCACAACCAGTATCATAAACCTAAGATTTATTAGGAAAAGTATAGAGTTCTATTATGAAGATACCTAAACCGCTATCTCCCTGAGATATCTTTTTGTTCTTCAGTAACTCGGCTAAATACTGAGGACAGTTCCTCTTCCAATGACCTATCTTACTGCATTTATGATAGATAGAGTCCTTAGTAGGATCTTCCCTCTTAGGTGGAGGGGGAATCTTAGGCTTGGGAGCATAAGTGAGCTTGTTCTTCCCCTTCCCTTGATTTGGTCCCCTAGCAGCCAATTAGGGTTGCGGTTTCTTATGCTTTTTGTTGCCTTTCTGGACCTTACTTGCTCGTATTGCATGAAGAGCAGGTGCGTTGTTTTTTGGTAGAGTTTCCTCATGGAGATTTAGCATAGCGTGCAACTCATTAATTGTCTTCCCCATGCTATATATATTGTAATTATGCATAAAACAGTCAAATTCCTTGCACATTAAGATCAAAATAAGACTCACTCCAAGGCCAAGTGTCACGGGGTGCGCCAAATGCTCTAGATTGTCTATATAGCTCTTCATTTTCAAAATATAAGAGCTAACAGACTGCCCTTCTTCCTGCTTGCAAGAATGAAATTCTCGCATAGTCTGAAGAAGTTCCTGCTCAGCTTGCTAGGCAAACAGAGATAAGCACTAACGTTTTCCAGATCTAGTTGGATCTCTGATTCCATAGTCATGAGCATGATTCCAACAATCTCTTTTGATCCTTTAACCCATGCAGCATGAGCTGCAAGAGCTTCTGGAGCAACTTGCACTGACCATCTTGAGTGGGACTAGAAGCAGAGGAATTGACTGCTCTAGGTATATCCAAACTGGATTCATATAACTGATTAGTACAATCTAAGTTGTCTGGTACCATTCAATAAAGTATGGTTCCAGTTAATTTTTGTTTCCGAAGAACCCCTGAAAAACTGAATGGTAACTACGGAGGTAGTCCATCTAACAATCAGAATGAAAAACTTAATTTTTAGTATTATCGTAATTAAATTATTAAAAGAATTAATTAACTAATTAATTATAATAAGACTATGATTCCACTTGTCTCCACATTATTAAGGAGGTCTGACCAACATGTAAACAAGTGGGGGCAAGAGGTAAGCGACGAGCGTTAATTGCAAAAAATGTAACTCTTAGTTTTATAAGACTTATGACATTGGTAAATCATATAGCAATGTCAAATGCATATTTTGTCTCATTTTATGCCTCAGGTCCGAGGTCTGACCAGGTAACTTGATTTAAGTCCACCAAAAAATAACATGCGAAAATTGACATAGATCTGACCTATGAAAAAATTCGCCATGGGTTGGAGAGGCCCTGAGGTCTGACCAGAGAGGTCAATCCAAGTGCACGTGTTCTAATTTGGCTGGCATAGACTTAAAATTTCACATAAGGGTATACACATAAATGTGACAAAATCGTGTACAAGAAGCATGCAAAACATCTTGTAGCACAAAGTTAAGAAAATATTTTGTTAACCTTTTTGGTATAGACATCATTTTGTCAAATGTTCTCTGTAGCTCCATTTTGGACGCACAAAGAAGCGGAGAAACAAGTTAGGCGAAGCGTATTAAAAACCTGACTTCTTTTGGGGAACCTTAGTTACACCCGCCTTAAACTTCTCTTATAGTTTGTCCATAATGGGTGAGCCGTACTTCCAATTGACTAATGATGCTATTATATGTTAAAAACCTATTTTGTTAACATTAGTTTTATAGTTGCCAATATAGTGGAATTACAAATTGATCAAACCCTATATTGTACTCCTACATATGCGTCCGAAGACACAAGTAATTCCAATAATTCCTTCATATGCCGAAGCATGTAGTGGGGCGGGATAAGAGTAAAGATCAATTCAACCCCATATTGCTCACATAAAAACTAAAATTAAACAAGAAATCAAATTTCCTAGTTTAATTTCCATATTAAATTTGTCCAAAAAACCCCTGTTTCGTAAATAACACATAACTGGTCACAAGGAGTATGCTTACATGTGTAATACTAGATATGTTTAATCCAAATTTCTCTATAAGTATAAGTCTGTTTTTTAAGAGTTTCATAAAGTCTATTTACAAATATTAAGTATCACATGGCATGTCACATATAAGCAATTAAAACAGATTGAAAATTAGAGTAGAAGTGAAGACAGACTCTATATTCAAAGCAATAAATCATATAATGCCTCAAGTTCTCAAAAGAGTCTTCCCAAATCAGAGAACCATAAGACTCTCACTAGGTTTTCTGCTAAAGTACTAGATCGCCACATCCATCATATAGCATGATTGCGCGAGTCCTAAGGCCGAGATCAATCAAGAATAGAATAACATGGCAACTTAATTAACTTTTAATTTTAGTCTATTCTTCTTATTATCAAGTAACATTAGCATTGATTCTATGTGTTTATTCATTATTCATGGCAAGTATTGCATATAGTTGCCATAATTTTCCAATAAAACAATAAATAAATCATGATTTCATGCAACCTTAGCATGTTTAATATATGTGTAATCCATAAAACACCAATTGAGTTGACTCATGATGCCACTGTTGTGATTTAAAGAACTGTTAACCATTAACAACTATGAGTACGCAGCGGATATGGATTAAGTATGGTGAATATGATTAACACACAATAAATAAACAAAAGGGGAAAAGAAACCTAACCTCTTGATGAATCAAATTTTAATGAAACAAAGTGGATAAGTTTCCACCTCTATAAGTGCTCACAAAAACACATCAACAAGCACGTCTAGATGCTAGTCTTAAACCCCACGTCACTAACAACAAGTATTATACTCGCTTGGATCAAAACCTCACTCGAACAACCCTTGTTATAGAAATACCAAAAACCAATGAAACCCTAATTAGGTTTATGTCAATTTCGGTAATACCCAAAAAAGAACAAAACCAAAAACTATTTTTTCCTTCTTGCGGCTTTGTGATCCAGAAGCAAAACCAAATGTGCCCTTGTTACTGCTTAGTATCAATGGAGAACCAATCTACACCAAAACCCATTTAGGGTTTGACAAGCTCAAACAAGGAGAGGACAAGAACCAAAAATCAAATTAACCTAGAAAAGGTTAGCTGTAATCGGCTGTTTTGTGTAAAGGAGAAGGAAATGAAACTTCTGTGTTTTGTTTAAGTGTATCATACGTCTTATGAGCTAGGGGTGAGGGGTATATATACTCCTCAATCCCTACTCATGATAAGATTAGGAAACTTGAAGTCCCTTATCACAACCCTTCAAGGCTTTTCACATTACTTCCTTCCTTCTTATCTTCACATCCAACAAACCTAAACACCCTCCTAGAACCTTCCAAGTGGCTGGCTACCATTTAGACAGCCATAGGTTCTTGTCTTGGTCGTATTTGGTCCTTTGGTTCATAGTTAGAAACATAACGTGAAGTTAAACGCACTCTATGTGTTTAACGTGTGTGCCCCCAATAGGCTTACACATTTCTAGTCGTATATGTTCTAATCCAACTACCATAACCCAACATCATAATCAAATACTACTAAATCTATCTTCATGACACGTACCATGCCAACAACTTCTTTATGCAACTAGTTTAGTTTTGCTTCGAGTTGTTAGTCTTGCGAGATTATGTATACTTTACTCGTTTCCTGAATTAACAAAATAAAAACATTTAAATCAAAAGTTTCTTAGCGAGATCACACTTTGAAAAAGTGCATAAAAGTTTGAGAACTGGTTTACCTTTTACTTGTGGGAGCTTGGCATGCTTCTGAAATTTAAGTTGTACTCGGGTTACATAGAGGATTCTTGCATGTTTTTTGATAGTGTCCATATCCATTTGATTTTTGACATCTGTGTCCTTTTTTGTATCATCATGTGTGAAATTATATTCTTTCTAGTCGTCCTATAGGCCATTCGACAATAGGTGGGTGGATCTTCTCACTTGTGTCTATGTATACCCATTGATTCTTTTCGGCGATTGGAGCAATTTTTAAAGCATAAGCTTCTTTCTATTTATCGATTGTGAAATATGGATCACCCTAACTATCCCAAATAGAGTTTTGGAGACTGATGCTCATGAGAATAAATTTCATAAATTGCTGGAACATTTAAAACCAATTTAGCCAATATATTTTTATAATACGGAATTTTTTAAATTTTAATTATGAAAGAAGCTTTTAATCAATATGCATTAGCTTTTCTGAACTCTTTCTTCAACAATTTACAGTTTTTTGTGCTCTCATTTTGTCACTTTATGACAATTTATTGATAATATATGGCATCTCAGTTCTATAGTATCAACCACATTTAATATCTTTTATCATTTAACATAGATCTTTTCATTCTTCATTTTAATAGTCTCTATATGATATGGACTAATGAAATTGGTATCTTGTGTTTTTATGTTTTTTTATGTACACCGTGTTTGATGAAATTCCTATCTATATAAATTTTTTATTGTATACGTTTCTTGCAGTATTTAATAGATCAAACGAAGAAAGATTTGTGTATAACTTACGGCGCCCTTAGGCTTACTAGCTTACTGCTTCATGGAGCGAGGTGACATATCTAAAACGTTTTAGGTTACTCAATTACATTTTTTAGTATATTCTATTATATAAAATAGATGTCAGGTTGATGTGTTTTAAAAGCTTTAAATTTATAATGACTAAAAAACTGATTAATTATAGGGAAACACACGGGTAAAAGTATAACCCACGTATGTAGTATAAGTTTTAGGATAAGATCAGGTCATCCCAAGAGAATTGAAGTTTTCATAATTTGTAATTAAGGTGCTAAGGCTAAGATGATTGTCATGGATCAAATTAACCAAGACGAGCATATATCGAATAATACAAAGAAAGCAATTAAAAGATAATTCAATCAAATGATTAAGATATGTTTGTTTAGGCAATGATCATTTAGATAATGATGTGTTTGGAATAGTGTTTATAAGTTTAGAAGATAGAGTTATCACAAGTTATAAATTCTTTCGGCCTTTAAATATAACTAGTGATTATATCGATTAATAACAACAAATCCTTTCGGCCTTTATAAGTTATTATAACCAATATAGTAAGTGGAATGGTAGAACACATATATAAAAGAACCCTTTCGGCCTATATTCTTGTATAAATTATGTTTTCTAATTCAATAAACACATATCCAAACGCTCCATATTAAAGATAACATAATGCCCAAACAAACATAATACAACTACTCCATGTTCATATTCATAACTACCATATTATAAATGATAAACTCATAATATTTCATCATAAATATAAATAAGAATGTACCAACGATTCGTAAATGAAAGTGTATGAGAACAAAATATCGAATAACCAATTATTCGACTAAATAAGCAATTCCAACATCAACCAATGATTCAAATATCAAGCCTACTCCTTATAATTCTGTAACCAACCGGAATATATCACCAATATCCTTAGAATTCAGCGGCAACAACAATGGTAGACGGAAAATGGGTGTTTGGCAATGGGTTTTATGATGAACACTTAAAAAATTATGGTTGATTCTCTAAGTATATGGGTGTTAGATTATGGAAATGGATGTATGAGGTGTGAGAATAGTGGATGTTTGCTAGAAATCGATGGTGGATAGTGGTGGTGGTCGATGGTGGTGATGGTGGTTTGAAGGGTGGTTTGGATCAAAGGTTTTTAGGCCTTTATCACTAAAAACACTTCTTCTAAGTGTTGTAAACGAACTTGGAGTTTATGTGTGAGAGTGTAAGAAATGAGGGAGCCAAGGAGGGTATTTATAGGCTTTTCGGGGGCCAAAGTACGCCGCACAAACTTATTTGTGCGCCGCACTTTGTGAGTTAATGCACTTAGCATTTAATTGCCTTTAATTTTCTAACAGACTCAAAAGTGCGCCACACTTTAGCCAAAACCGCCACACTTTTTGCAACTTCAGTACTTGGCCTTTTTCATGGTTGTAGATAATTGAATTTCCTTCGCGTGTCTTGAACCAACTAAAACGGAGTTCGTATGACCGAGTCATGGCCAAAACAGTGAATATGTGTCAGGAGATCATTAACTTGAGTTATTTCTTCGTCTAAGCTTCAACTCTTTGTGTTTTCTTCCACGACACATATCATGAACCTATACTATCAAATATAGTCGATTAAGTACCAAAAGTTCATGAGAAATGATCAAATATATATAAATAACGCCGCCGAAAACATGTATAATTTAGGCGTTATCAATTCATTATTATTCTTGCTTTATCTTTAACATGCTTGGCTAAACTCCCTATTGTGTTCATTTTTGATTGTATGAAACCTAGAATGTAGATCTAAGTGATGTTGCTTCTTGTGATGGATGTGCATGTTAGGCTTTAGAAAACTAACTTTTGTCTGTATCGTTGTTGATATGTCTATGGAAACATGATTGTGTAGAAAGGATACCATCGGGTAACAGTCTTCATACTACCTTGCCCCTAATATGGTTGATCCACTCTTAATATATTTCACATGCATTTAATATACTCTTAGGGGCCTTGTAATAGTCTTCATACTACCTTACTTGCGCGTTGCCTTAACGGAATATTAAATAGACGGCGGGTTCGTGTAATTCGTTCATGACTTAAGAAATAATTACATAGATCATCACAAGTGTGACAAAGCAACAACACTAGGAGAAGCAATCTATGGAGTAATACATGATTAAATGAATACAATCATTTTATTATATTGTTATCACCATTAGCGTAGTTTATTTAGTTTAATAGCTAAAACCAACCAAAACCTCAATATAGATTTTACTGATTTCTTATAAAATATAAAAATACAAAAATAATCTTCTCTCAACCCCTAGAATTATGTTAGACCGTGATCAAGCCTTCCCACCATATTCTTTTATAGAACGATAAACAGACCCCCGAGTCTTGCCTATACAAACAATACAACGGTTGAGGTACTCTGCCTAGGGAGTTGAAAAACTTCTTGTAGAAGTCCTTACGACAAAACCGCATCAAGTTTTATGGGGCTTCATGTGCATGGTGAATAGTGGGGAATAGTTAGGTTTTGATCATAGTTTAGCTTAGTTCTACTTGCTTGAATCCTTTCAAGTAAGACTTTACTTTCCGCATATTAGCTTTCTCGTAGTCTATCTTTTCTTTGTGTTAATTGTTTCGTAACCCATTCTCGTCAACCACCATAGGAGACGAGAATCCTATCCGTACTCTTGGAGACTACTCCAAACCTAGCCACGAGGGCTACAAGAATACCATTGAGCTCCCCGTAGGGAACAACGTGGTACCTCTTCGATTCGACACCATCCGGTTGGTGCAAAATGGATGCTCATTCTACGGACTTCGATCCGAGGATCCAAACCAACACCTTAAGGATTTCTTAAAACTAGTAGACTTACTTAACCTTGATGAAGAAAATAGGGAAATAACGCATCTGCATTTATTTCAATTTTCCCTTCGCGATTAAGCTAGTAATTGGCTTGAACGTCTTTCAACAGGATCCATCACCACATGGGAGGATCCTACCACTCGTTTCCTTGCTCAATTCTTTCCACTGAGAAGGATCGTAAAACTCCGCAATGATATCCTGATGTTCCAAAAACATCATGGATAATCTCTATCTGAAGCATGAACTCGTTTCAAGGACTTACTACAAAAAGTCCCTCATCATGGTCTTGACTTATGGCTTCAAATTCAAATTTTCTACGATCATGTAGACGGCACCACTCAGAAGGGCATTGACAAAGCCTGGTCTGTTATCGAGAGGCTGGCCCAATATGAGGAAGAAGGGTGGAATGATGCCTTTATTCCAGATGAAGTAGCCTTAATTATGAAATCCTGACATCAAGCAATTACTTGGGATCATGGAGCGTAAAATCGATACACTTATAAAGGACGCAATCTCGTTAATGGGAAAAAGCGAAAGCGTAATCTGTTTGAAAACCAATGAAATGTATCGACCACCCTCTAAGCCATTACGTCAAGAATAATTTGATCACATTGTGATGAACTTCATCTTCGACCAAGAAGAAAAGGGTCAGACAACTTGAAGATTACATGCGAGTTATTGCAGAAGAATTCATGAAATTCTCTTTGAAAGTCACGAGAAGACTAAAGGAAAGGATAAAGGAAAACGAAAATAAACCTAGGAAGATCGAGAAGATCACAAAATATCCGGACACCAAGGTCCTGGAGAACAGTGCTAAATATGAGTTCTTAGAAAACTTCAAAAAGAAGACGTTTCCTACTCCTGCAAATCTTCTATGCGTAAGATATATCAGAATACTACCCTCGAGTCCATCTCAACCTCAGAAAAGTACCTTCGTGTATAAGCCTAAAAAGAGGGCTAATTAGTCCCATCACGACCTAAGCAATTCCTTAACCGTTCAACCGCCTACTCAAAGCTACCCATACGACCCCATCAGACGCGATCCCTCTCCTCACTATTTGTTTACACACGTAGAGAGCAATTGTATGTTTGACCCAGGGGGGAGACATACGATCCTTCCTTAAAAGAAAGTAACGGGGATGCAATTCCGAAATTCCTAAAATAATAAGGGTCCAAAATGAAAAATTCCTCGTGACGCCGTCGCAATTAGTACGTGAAGCCGTCACATCGATCCGGGCCTAAAACTTATAAAACCCATCACAATCCTCCTTTCCCCTTCACACAAACACAAGCAGCCAACAACCATCCCTATCAATCCCCAATTCAATTTTTGCTGTCTAACGATCGTTCATCCTTAATCAGTAAGTAAATCATCCCTTCTACTCTCACGGTTTCATTTAATCGATTTCAAATCCATTCTATTAATTGATTCCCTTAGTTTGATTCATACCCAATTGATTGAAATTAGGAACAATTGGACACCGATCTAATTAGTTTGTTGTTACCTTAAGTATTGAATCATCAAAAATTAACACTTTTGCAAAAACAACTCGAATTTAGGATTGATGACTCTAATTTTTTCAAAATTTTAATATGGGTCTGATGCTAAGGGGGTGTTTGGGAATGGGTTTAATAGAAAATAGCTTTGTTTTCCCTCACAAACCATTTTCAAACAAAAAACCGCTCTGACGGCGTCAAGGCAAAACCACGACGCCATCGTGACCCTCTGACCACACATATCTTACGTATTATCCTAATTTTGCCCATTCTTATGTTGATTTCGTTTTAGATAATAAGCAAAAGACAAAGAAGCACAAGAGGGCAATCCTCCTCATCCTAAGAGGTTTCTATTAAAGAAAAAGTACGAAGGCTTGGGGTATTTGAGAATAGCACACACCAGTTATGTTATGACACTCTTGCAAGGCGTCCCATTCACCCAGGAGATGTGATTGATTGGGAGTTTTTAGCCAACCAAGGTCTTGCGCGTTCCTTCCTCAACTCCATTAACACCGACCCATTCTCGGGCCCCCAATGGATGAAACTTTTTCAAATCAGTGAACTTGTATATCGGGAGTTAGTCTGAGAATTCTTTTCTTCGTTTGAGTTTGATTCTTCCCAATGTAGGTATGATCCTCAACATTTGGGTATTACATTTATATTGGGGGGGGGTGAACAAAGGGAAATGTCTCTTCTTGATTTTGGATGGAGGGTGAGTTTGTACACTAACAGACCCTATAGGAATAAAAGTATTGACATGATCCCACACCCTTTCAAAAATTGGTCTGATGTCATTATAGCTCATTCTCTTGAAGTAGCTTTCCTTGTAACCTCCTTAGTTCTTCAAGTATGTTATCATATTCCTTCTTGCTTGAGCTATTGACACAGGTTTATTCTTCAAAGCATTATATCTTAGTACACTTAGATCATTCCAGTCAATTCCTTTAGATTAAGAAGCTTCTGTAGGAACTTATTGTCTTTCATCCAGTTGTCTTTGTAATTACCAAGTTGCTTCCAGATTTAGTCTTTCTTCATCTTCTTCTTGCAAAGCTCTTGCTTCCTGTTCTGCATTAAATTTGACTCTTTCTTCTTCTTCCATCTTTCTAGCTAACTCCTCATCCATACTCAACTGCACTTGAGTTCTTTTCTTAACCTTCTTTGGAGTAGCAGGTTCTTCCATTATAGCCTTTCCTTTATCTTTGGCACTCCTTCTTGTATACACATGAGCTTCAGCAGTACTAACCTTTGTTTTTTTTTAAACCAAAACACACCTCACCAAAAAAAACCACCACCCCTCCCCCCCCTTCTAACTTTTAGAGGACTGCTAGTACTTTTATCTCCATCTCCACCTTTCTCACCACTTCATGTTCTCTTAATAATTTCAGTGGGAGTCTTTCTTCTGTATAATTTACTTCAGTTTCATCACTGGGCTTCTTCATAGAAACTTCTCTTATTGTGATTACTAGAAAATACTCTTCATCTTGTACTAGATAATATTGTGGATCTTCAACTAAATTTAAGAAATCTTCCTCACTGTTAGAAGTATAATCTGACAATTCTTCATCGTAAGACAAGAACCATTTTTGCGTTTCTCCTTTGCCTTGCAGTCTTCAGCTTGTACTCCAGTTTCTTTACTCTAAGTACTAACTTGGTGAGAGCAGTACTATAAGTCTTCTTTGTCTGCTGCAAGTCCTTCTCTAATCCATCAATCATGTCATTCAATTTGTTAACCAAAACCATCAAATCATGTTATTGCATGCTACCCTCAGCATTTCATATGGGGTAAACAACATGGAGCGGGAATCAATGGGGGCAAAGAATGCAGTTCTCTCGCTCATGGGTGGGTTGAATTAGTTCTGGTGAAGGGGATGGTTGAGTGGGTTGTGGAGATAATGATGGTGAAGATGTGATCCTTGAGGGTGATTGTTGTTGCTCTTCATCATGTGCTTGTACCAACATACTCTCAAACTCTAATTGGTGTTTGCTATCCACTTGAATTAACTCTTGAGGCTTCTCATATTTTACTTGTGTAGAGTAGGAGTGGGATAGGTGTCTAGTATGAAGGCAAGAGTGACCGAGTTGATGTTTGTAAGAAGAAGTTGAATATAAAACCTAGGCTTACAAATAAGAATTTGTGTGGGCTATCCAAGTTCTTAACCATAGCTTCAAAGATGAATTTGAAAAAGTTAAACCTCCTGCTTATAGCTAGACAGATGATTGCTGTAGCAATGTTGCTACTGAATTGATCCCATGTTGTCTTCTTGGAGCTCAGACAATGTAGAATTGTGTGGATAAAGAACTTCCACTGGGGTGAAAATGCCCTTTAAAGAATGTAAGGCTTTCAGAATTAGTCACATACCCCATATGAGCTAATTGCTCAAATATTTCTTCATTGGAGAGTGAAGAAATGCCTTCTGCATCTTCTAACTTCAAATGTCTTCTCAAAGAAGCTTCAGTTATGAGCTGTTCATGTCCATCAATAGTTGCAGAAATAGCTTGAAGTCCTTCCTCAGTAGTGCTCAAAACAGCAGTTTCCCAAAATTGTTCAATAAGGGACACAAAAATAATAGGATTTTCAGTAAGGGCATAGTAGATATGGCTTGAAGTAAGAAAATCTATGATTTCATCAAAACCCTCACTGCTTTCAGATTTAACCAAATATGCGACCATATTATGCTTGTCGCAAAATTCCAACTATGCCATTTGATGAATGAGAAGATGAGTAAAGATGTGGGATTAGTTCGTGTGATAAAGTGTAATGGTCTAGTAAAGTGAATTGAATTATGAGTGAGGTTTAAAAGAGTATGTTTTCACCGACTGTAAAAGAGTTGTACTTATCTTGAAGAAATCGTTTAATGATATAGATAAATCAAGAAGTCTCCAATTAGTCAAACCCTATAAGCTATAGATGTGGCGGAAATATCTCAACGGCTCTTTGATTGAGGAAAATCTGTTAGGACTCAAACAGTACTAACGGTCACCTAGCAGTACTAAGTTTGGTCTAGCAGTACTAATGCTAAGCCTAACAGTACTAACTTCATCCAGCAGTAGTAATACTTGCCTAGCAGTATTAACTTAACACTGACAGTACTAAGTGTTATACCAAGCAATATTAACTCCAAACTTGATCCATTATAGATATGCAGCACCAATGTAGACTCTCATATACTCTCTTTCTGTTTTTAAACTCACAAAATATCTCTCAATTCTTTTTCTCACCAAACACTCATTTCTGTTTTTCACACACAACTCTCTTTTTGTTTTTAAACTCACCAAATCTCTCTATTCTTTTGCCTCACAAAACAGAAAATTTGGGTACAGTTGTCTTCAATCCATTAGTTCAAACTGTCCTCCTTACTTCCAAGTATGTACCTTTGAGAGAGGTGGGTCATAGGACTTTTTTATAGTTTTTTGGCAAACTACAGCCATAAAACGATTTGGAAGTCTTTACCAAGGCCGTTTGCTTTAGAACTAGCTAATGCTTCATTGCAATAAACATGGTGCATTTGATTACCATATAGTTTTGGTAAAACTATCAACCCTCAATGGATTTTGAGAAGTCTTTACAAAACGTTTGCTTTGGACTAGCCAGTTCTTGAAGTGGTCTAGTACATGGTGAAATGTTGACCATTTGTTGTTTGATATATAACAAGACACTTAAAGAATATTCATGCTAACCTTCTATATCTCCCCTTAACATCCAGCATTTTCATCCAAATTGGCTATCCTTTATTAATCAAATAAACTCTAAGCTCTTAAACCTGCAAAATGTTAGTTCCAAACACAGAGAAATACAATCCAACACATTTTGCATAATACTCATAAGAGAATTAATTTCTATTTGGGACCCAAGCCATTACTGACTTGATTCTGCCTGTTGGATCAACATAGTCAAATTGCTTACAAATGTATGATCTACTGTTTTTGGAGTCATGATCTAGAACCTTAAGTTTAGGTCTCCAACCCCACCTTGACTTTCTAAGGTCAGTATCCATCTTACCCTTACCAGTATTAACTACTGCTCTTGTCCCAGCAGTAGTCATATTTTAAACCCCAAAAGTTTTAACATCTTGTTTTAAGTCTTTGGGTCTAAAAGCTGGTTTTGTGTAGTAAGACCTCTTGATAGGTGAATATGAGCCTCTTGGTCTTACATTGTCCATTCTTGGGTAAATTGGTCTAATAGCACCACCAGTTTGTGCTATTTTTGGGGCAAATGGTCTAAAGTCTAAAGTCCTTGCAGTACTAACTGTGTGAACTGCTCTTTTCTCATTTTGCTTAACAGGAGTAATCAAACTTGTTCTTGTTAGTACTCCTGATGGGACAAAAGTCTTTCTTAAATGAGGGTATTTTGAAAATTTTTGATGATTAACCCTTTTAGTATTATCCCATACTGGTTTGTCCACCCTTGGACCAGTATTGACCACAGTTTTCAGCTTAGGTTCTTGACTCTGTTTGTCATGAAAATTACAATCTTTGATCAAATGGTCAGTACTTTTACAGACAAAGCATGCTTTTATTTTCTTAAATCTAATTCCTTGTTTCTGAGAAGTTTGACCAATTTTATCAACTCTAGTTTTAACTGTTTGAGTCTCATTAGTCTTAACAGGACTAACTGTTTGCACTTCAGACACATCATCCTCATCATCTGAGTTCCAATCCTCAATGATAACTTTATCTCTGTTAACTGATTCACATATTGTCTTAGGTTTTTGAGTATTTGTTTCATTTGTTTTACCTACAGTCTCACTTGTTTTAGTATTAAGATCAGTTGTTTTTTACTCAGTTATTTTCTTCCTAATGGCATATTCATCTAAACCTGCAAATGATATGTCAGCTCTTGGGGTTAGGAAGTTCCCTGTTATAGGAGGGGGAATAGCATGAAACCCATCTGCTTTAGAGAACCTATCATTTGCTGGTGTGTTCTCTTCATCACTTGATCTGACATAAAAAACACTCAAACTAATCTCACTATCAGTTTCAGAATTGTTACTCATTTCATTCAATTGTGTGCCATATCCTAAACCAGTTTTATCTTGCACTCATTGACTATTGAGTAATTCATTAGATCTTGGACGATTCTTCCCATTTTTCTATCTTTAATTTTAACTCATCTCTTTCCTTAACAACTTTCTCTAATTCCAGGTTAAGGTTGTTAATTTTTATTTCTCTGCATTTAAGCTCATAGTTTTGAAACTCATATTTTTCACCCCAAGCCAGTTCATTCTTTTCATGTACAAGTATCCTAGATTCTAGTGACTCTTAGGGCTAATCATAACCTGAATTATAGTCTTGCTCTGCTATGTTTTTCTCTTTCACTATCATAATTCTTTTGAAGAGTTTTAAAAGATTCAAGACATTGTCTAGAACATTTTTATACCTCTTTGTTAGAAGAACTTGATGAGCTTAAGGAGGAGATGGCCATTTTCCTGGTTTGATTGTAAATATTCTTCAAATAATGGAGTTCTTCTTATTTAGAGTCTCCACACAAGCTCTGATACCACTTGTTGGATCCCTTACTGAATGGATCTTTAACCTTTAGCTTGTAAAGGATTTGTTACTCTAGATAAATCTAAAGCAACAATGGTGAAACAATGACTAAACACTATTGATTATGCGGAAATAATCAATTATGTAAGAAGAACAATAATAAGATCAACAAAAGAATTTATATTTTTAACTTGAATCTGCCTAGGTTACAGATTACAAAAACTATGATTGTCTAATCGATCTCTATTGATCTGTGTAGAAACTATATTGTCTATTATTTGACTACCTAAGGGATAGGGTTCTTTTATACACCAAGGAAACCTAATGGGCTTTACAAAATGAAGTATAGAGATCAGTGCATATCCTTTCCTAATATTATCTCATGCTGTCTCATAAGGCTAGTACTAATTACATTACACTAGCAGTTATAATACAACTACCAAGTACTAACTATTACTGGCAGTACTAACATTGTACTGGCAATACTAACTATAAAGCTAGCAGTACTAAAGACTTAGACTTATTTCTTCAATTTTCATTAACAGCATTAAGTCTTCACTAGCAGTATTAATCTTGAGCCAGCAGTATTAACTTGTAGAAGCTTTAGAATCCCAACACCAAGGAATTTCAATAAAGCCACCAACACCTGGAAGGACAAACCAAACTTGAGTGGCGAACGAACTCAAACAAAGAACGGGCCGTCTCTCTACTCATTCGTCTAAATTACAAATGAAGCTTGAGAAGGCATTAGATGATTTTGACTCTCACCAAGAGAAGAGATTATCTCACCTAAGAACCCAACTCGAACAACATCAAGACAACATGATTAAAAAGATTAATCTTCTATGGAAAACTGTTTCTGAAAAGCTTAATGACGCACCTGTCCCCAAATCTGTAGGAGACTCCATGGCTTCCGAAAATACTGCTTCAATCAGCCATATTGAGAGGGAGGAGCTCAGAAGAAAGGGAATCAAAAGCCCATCAAAGTATTCTCCCCAAAAATACTCTTCCCGCATACATAATTGAACTAAAAAAACCCATTAGCCCTAAAACGCATCCATTTCATCAATTCAATCGTCATCCTCCGTGAGGAAAGTGGAGCTAAAGAAGGAGAAACCACGACAGACATAACACCCGAACACGGCCACAACATAACAAAGGAAACAAAGGATGAAGTAAATGAGGTGATTGATGAAGAAGAAAGTGAAGTAGAAACTGATGAGGAAATTGAAGAAATACTCGAAGAGGAGGAAGAGGATGAAGATGGTGAATATTTTAACTCGTTCCCAACTATGAAGGAATTAACACATCATGAATGACTATTAAAGAATCCTTGACCCTCGTGGGTAAAAGCAAGAATAAGAGCCGGAAGCCTGAACAACATCAAAATTTCCTGCATGATCGGACACTTCTTTAAGAGACATGCTTACATAGACCTAGAATCACCAATCAATGTCATGTCTAGGCGTCAATATAATCGGATCATGACTTATGGGCTTGGATCGAGGCAGAAACCGTCAAACCCCAATAAAATTAGTAACTTTGTTGGAAGAGTAAGAAGTCTAAAAATTTTCATAGGAAGCTTCGCCTACGAATGCGACTTTATGATATTGGAAGATACCACTAGCATTATTGATCGCCACCTTGGAGAAATGGCTTTTGGAAGGCCCTTCATAGATGAAACCGGCCTTGTCTACGATAGAGAAGAAGGAACGGTCATGTTTAAACAGGATGACGAGAAAATTACATTTAAAATGCCTCACACCATGGAAATATTTAAGCAAACATGACTTATGGGTTTGAGCACCGATTCCATACCCCCGTCCGCCTATGAAGAAAACTTTGGCCATGGAAGGACGCACTACTATCAAAGCTTACTCATTGGAGATGAGTACATGCAAGACGGAGGTGATAGGAGAGGAATTAAGCATTTGATGAGATTAGAAAAAGAAATGATGGGAGACAAAGAAGAAGTCACGTAAGGACGTGTGACTTCGAGTCTAGCTACAAGACTCGTAAATAAAGAAAAGCGATTTTTGGGAGGCAACCTAATATTTATCTTTCCCGCAATTAGGAGTGTCTTGTGTTTTAATTCTTTATTGTTTGTTTTTATTATGTATGAATTACTTTGTAATCATGCTTTGTTTGTTTGTAACTTCGTCTTATTTGCAATCAAATGTATTTTGCAACAAAATAAGTGTAGGGGAAATATCCGGTTTTTAGAACCAAATTCAAACATTTGAAATAAACTGTTTAGATTAATTCGCGCCAGTTTCAAGTCATATGATTGAATTGTTAATTCTCAGGTTGTTATGCAGCATTTTGTACAGGAAAATAACTTATAAGAATGAGTATATGAAATTTTTCATCAAAAACAAAAAAATGAGTTTTCACAGAGTATGGAGACAGCGTCACGAGTTACACGCGATGCCGTCACCACGACACTTATGACGGGGTCAAGATATTCTTGACGGCATCAAATGCCCAGTTACAGGAAAACTCAAAAATTTTAAGTATTTTTGAAAATAAAACTTGTACAACACTTAAGAAAGTTTTAATTCTTTTATAAACTTGCAAAACTATGAGTTTAACAATTCTCTCATCCTATCTTTATTGCTTTATAGAGTCAACCCTAATTTCACACTATACATTATTATATCACACATTTTATGCCTGGTGTAGTTGTCTTTGTCTTTGATTACAGGTTATATTTGATGAGAAGAAGCTTGGAAGTTCTTAGGAAGTTTCATTGATTCTTGGAGGACGATCTAACCAGTTATCGCATGTTTCTTCTCCATTATTGAGCAAACCAGGGGAGTACTAGTTTCATATACTTGTTTTCTTTTCCCTTTAATTCGTTCTTATGGGTACTTCTATAGAACATTGGGGACAATGTTCAACTTAAGTGTGGGGGGAAAATAAGCCTTAGAAACTATTCTTTCATTTTCCATTTGCTTTGTCCTTGAAATGATGAGGTAATATATCAAAACATAGCATAAAAAGGTAAATTTTGACCAAAATTTAAATTTTTTTATGACACATACCGACAAAAATCAAGTATTAATAGCGTCTTATGGATAGGAATGTATATGACTAGCACAAAAACCCTCAGAATTCTACCCCAAAAATGTGAGGTTCGCCTTTAGATCTATAGGAATTCGGGTATCTATTATTGATACCCAAGATAGTTTATACCTTTAGCTTTCTCGAGTTAAGGAGTGAGCAATCATGTGTATCTATTTCGTCGTTACGGATGTCATGTGTATATGTGGTTTTGTCGCCTTTTCTGGAGCATTGAGATCGGTTTAAATTATATGAGTGTACCGATAGTATATTAAATTCTAGAACTTGTTTTTGTAATGCATTCCGAGACCGCATAGTAAGTATTAGGATTTGCTTGATAAGAGGCACTAGGATTAACCCATGTTTTAAACCTGTAAATGTTATGATGGACACACCGATCATATAACTATCCCATACCCTTGCCATGCACTCATTTTAGTGAAGGATACCCCTAGTACAACCCTCCGAGCCTATCCTTTTTCATGGTTCTCGTAATTTTCTAGTAGATTCCAGATTATTAATGAAGAACATTGTTAACCCTGAAACCAATCATTACACCCAAATCGCCTTAGCCTACCTTGTATGTACTCACTTTTAGTACATTATTGTGTTTAACCCAAGTTAATTATTTGAGTACACGGTTGCTAAGTCCTTATCCTTGTAAATACTGTTTTGGGACGATTGGGATTCATGGTAGTATTTATTTCGCAGAAGAATGGGGAAGAAAAGTTAAGTTAATACCCCCATACGTTTGTTAGATGATCTCTATGTTATTTTGATCCACCTCAAATTGGGTCATTAGTTAGATTGTAAATATCGAGCATGTAAAAGCTCAAGTGTAGGGGTACGTGTTATAAACCCTATGTTATGATGTATTATGTTTAAATATATATATATATATATCTATAAGAAAAAGAAAAGAGATTGATGTAGAGTTGTGTAGAGTTTGTATATCTTCGTCCGAGTCTTGGCTTAGCAACCAAACTAACGTGTATTCGTGTAAATAATTAGCTAAACCTTCCACTCCAAATTCACCCAAAGCCACCCAAATGTATCCTATCCGTTTCCATTTCCATTATATGTTATCTTACACCTATACCCCGCAACCCTTTGAAAGACCTCTTAGATAGTAATGAATAATGCTTGCGCCTAGCGGTGGAGGTTTGATCATTTACCAAGCCTATGGTAATTTATATGCTATGACAGGTCATGAGTGTTGATTTTCCGTTTCCCCCATTATGTTATAATTTATTATACAACCGAGTGAAAGAGAGAATCCCAAACACTTATGTGAGGTGCTAGTATATACTTTTCGTGCTTTAAATTACGAGGTCTAGAAGGTTGTGTTGTAAAATACTTTTAAAGAGTAGGTTAAATGACCATCATATTGCTATTGTCTAGGTAGAAAAGCCCATTTGCTTGAGGACAAGCAAATCCCAAGTGTAGGGGTATTTGATGAGGTGTTATTTTATATACTTTTTCGGGGTCATTTAACCCCCTAAATCGTGTATTTATGCTCAAAATAAGTATTTAATCGTTCCTTTTCAGGTATTTAGCATTTGGAAAGCATTTTGAAGAAATACACGTGACTTGGGCTCATTTGGAAAAGAAACGGACAAGACTACGGACCTACACCAACATTTCTCAAGATTATGTTCTCAGAGGCTAGAGACGGCGTCACAAGATGCACGTGACGCCATCATAATTCATCCCATGACGGTGTCACAAGAAAGCATGACGGCGTCAGCTCGCACGACCCAACCTAAGATCTAGAATATTCTACTTCACGACGGCGTCACGATTAAAACGTGACGTCGTCGCAGTGATTTTTCTATATATACAAACCCGAAATTAGGGTTTTATGTGTGTAAATTTAGAGTAAAAAAGGGGGACAAACCCTAGTTCGTTTGGCAGCTTATTAGGACGATTTTAAGGCTTTAAACCCTATTGTACCTCCTTCAATTCATGTTTTAATTAAGTAAGACTATCTTAATCATTCAATATGTCTTGTTGTTTGATTCTTTATTGTTCTTGCTTTACCTTTAACATGCTTGGCTAAACTCCTTATTGTATTCATTTATGATTTTATGAAACCTAGAATGTAGATCTTAGTGGTGTTGCTTCTTGTGATGAATATGCATGTTAGGCTTTAGAAAACCAGCTTTTGTCTGTATCGCTGTTGATATGTCTAGGGAAACATGATTATGTAGAAAGGATACCATCGGTAACATTCTTCATACTACCTTACCTTTAATATGGTTGATACACTTTTAATATACTCTTGGGGGCCGGGTAATAGTCTTTATACTACCTTACTTTGTGTTTTGCCTCAATGGAATATTAAATAGATGGCGGGTTCGTGTAATCTGTTCATGACTTAGGAAATAATTACATAGATCATCATAAGTGTGATAAAGCAACAACACTAGGAGAAGCAATCTATGGAGTAATACATGATTAAATGAATACAATCTTTTTATTATATTGTTATCACCGTTAGCGTAGTTTATTATTTAGTTTAATAGCTAAAACCAACCAAACCTCTCGAACATATGATTTTACTGCTTTCTTATAAATATAAAAATACAAAAATAATCTTCTCTCAACCCCTAGAATTTTGTTATACCGTAATCAAACCTTTCCAACCTATTCCCCTAGAGAACGATAACAACCCCCGAGTCTTGCCTATACTACTACTACAACGGTTAGGTACTCTGCCTAGGGAGTTGTAAAACTTCTTGTAGAAGTCCCTTACGACAATCGCATCAGAAACATTCATCACCTCTGGAAGATACCCAAGCCAACGATCAGACTAAAACCATGCTAGAAAAACTAGTAGGAACCGGATATTGTGCCTAGCGCCTTTACCTTTCAACCTACACCACATCATCCGATAATTCGAGTTGAATTTCGGGACGAAATTCTCTTAAGGGTGTAAGACTGTGATAACCGGTGATTTTCCTAGGCCATAGTATCCCAAAATACTATGACTTCATATTTTCATAATACTATATCATTAAAATTCTAGAGCTCAGATCGAATTTTGACTTATGTTACTATGATAAATCTTTTTATTCCAAGTTTTTATTTTTCTAAACGTTTACGATCACAATTAATCGCTCACTGGGAAAATCTTCCCGCGCACAGCGAAAAACGTCACCCAACGCGTACCGGCACGACAATAAGTTAAATTATGTCTAATTATCCTAGATCATTTTAATAAAACTTATATTTTTATAAGTTATTTCATATTTCTTGAAAACGTTTGCATAAAATGTGAATTTACAAGTTACGTTTAGAATTAACAAAAACAGAAAACTACACGAAATTTAAATCGTTTCCAAATACAAAAAAAGAAAACACGATAACTTTAAATCAATTTCTTTTAACATTTTTAAGGTATCTAAACATAATTATATCATATGCTTAATTTTGAGAACTCTCGGGTCATGATAATTTACGAACTAAACTCGATATACATCCCGACACAAGACAAAGAAACAAAAATAGGATCCCTTGTTGCTTTTGGACCCCACGACCGGACCACCATGGGACATAGGAGCAAGAATATGGGAGCTCCTATGGTCCTTGTTTTTGTCATGATATACTTTCAAAAACACACACATATTCTTTCACAAACAAATAAAAATAGCAAATTCTCTCTTCCTCTTCTCTCTTGAAACCGGACGAACACAAGAAGCACAACATACCATACATTTTTTTCCACTTTTATTAAGAACAAGGAAGCTCAAATACATACGGGTTAAATTCTAGTAGGCGTGGGTTAATAAAAACAACATTCGGGTTGTGTGTTCAAGCTTAAATCCTCTCTTAGAAGCCCTCTTTTGTAAGTCTCAATATTCTTAAAATTCTTGTACTTTTATGCTTATAACCTTGCTAAAACACTTTTTGTACAATGCGTTTCTAAAAAACTAGACTATAAAAGTTTACAAAATAACTAAAAGGGGTGCGCTTGGTTCGGAAATTTAAACAAAGAAAAACAAAAAAAGTATCCTCGTGTCGTGGTTGTCATTTTGGTATATTAGAAATAAAGTTCGAGTATGGCTTTGCTTATTTTTGGACATTCGGCTTATTTTTGACTTATTAGTCTAGCTTATTTTGGCGATCAAAGTACTCATTTGCTTAACCTATAGCTTATTGAACTATTTTCGGGCTTATCGTATTTTAGAATATTTGTTTGGGCTTAATGGGCCGAAAAGCCCAACAAGGTTCATATAATTCGGCTATGTACAATCGGGCTGAACATGGACTATATACTTGTTAAACTATTAATGGACTATAAGGCCCAATAACTATTAGACTAAAGTTGGTTTTAGGAATGAGCGAACGGAATAAACAAATGGGCTAAGTTATGATTAGTGAAATTTAGGCTAATATTGGGCCTATGGCCCAAGAAGTGAAAAACTAGTAAACCTAAACATTTAAGACGGGTTTTAATCGCTTCA
>BQNB010052403.1:0-38746 GCA_026074375.1 Tanacetum coccineum
TCAAAAATGTTATCCCTTTTGAGAACAATGATCTTCAGAAACTTAACTTAAATTTTGAATATCGATAGGTGCATCATGCCAAACTCACAAGATGTTGATCATCACGACACCGCACACTACATCCCTATGTATCGTCGTACCGGAGGTTTTACCGGTCATGAAAGGGAGATTTACAAATCCCTTATGAATCGCCTTTTTCATGAAGGTAGAGTCGTACTTCCTGACTTTCTAGAAAGCAAACCAAATCTTCGCGCCACTTTCGCGACTATTGGTTTTGATTGTCTTCTTGACATTAACGAACAAATCTTCTCTATATTCGTCTTACAATTTTACAAAAGTGTTCGGCTCATTTGAAACTTAAATGGAACTCTTTGCATTGGTTTTTTCATAGACAATGTAGAAACCGTCCTCACCCTCGAGAACTTTGCCCGAATTCTTAAGATTCCTTGTGAAGGAGTGTGCCTATACTCTTCTGAATGGTCTATCTCATCTCTCCAAAGAAGTTGTGATCCTCATCCCAATCTTTATCCTCCTCTCCACGATGATCCATCATTAGTTCGTGATGCCTTGTTTCATCCAAGAACCAAGCTAAAAACTCGCACCATCAAAAGTGATAGCGTGACTCTCGAACCTTTTCAAATGATCAACAACGAGCTTAGGGAAAACTTCAAAAAATGGGAGATTATCCTTAGTGATAATGCCATTAGCCTCACCGGTCACAAGGATCATCCCAACGTCTCCCTATGTTACATGTTCTATTGTCTCGCCAATGGCAAACCTTTCAATCTTGCCTATTTTATCGCTCATCGATTGGTAAGTGTAACTAAAAGCTCACAAATGACTCTTCCCTATGCCATGCTTCTCACAATACTCTTTAAGCATGTCCAATCCAATCACCCTTATCCATTGCCCAGTGAATTCTATCTTGTTGATCATGTGATGATTCCCCTCTCAAGCAAAAGAATATATCGTTTCAAAAGTAAAGGTAAGAGACCACGTCTTCCAACTCCAACTCCGTCTAACTCTTCCGGATCTTCCTAATCACCTCCAAATCAAGGAACTAGTGCCAACTCAAGTAGTGATCCCATTGACAACAACACTCTTGATCCCATCGCCTACATGAACCCACTCCCGCCAATTGAAGGAGGAGAATCCCCATAATTCAAGTTAACCAAATGATTGTTCAAGTGCCTCTTCCATTACCTTTTCAAGAAGAAGTGAAGTATGTTATCCGGGAAAAACTATTTGTGTGTCATGGTATGATAAGATAATTTGATTTATGTATTTTGGTTTCTTGCCCCCTCTAGCGGTATGGGAGCATTTGGTTTTTAGACACTATGACTTATGCATCACTTTGCTTATATAATAGGATTGTCTTTCTTGTGTGCTTTAGAATCATAACCTAGGAAATTATTTATGCAAAAATTTATCTTCCTTAGTGGGAGCGTTTGTCATAGTCATTTTCCGTAGGATATACGTCTAGAAACAAACCTATAGAAACCTAAACATATCTAAAACAGTAAGCACCAAAGCTTAGGAGTATCACAAAATCTTTAGAGGCTCATTGCCAAAAAATTTGGTTAAAATTGTTTGCTGTCAGGATGGGCCGGTGCTCTTGCATCAAGCATTGTTGCCCTTGACCCAATAGAACCGGCCAGCCGGTTCTACAGAAGGTTTTTCCAAAAATTAAGGTCATCTCTTTCTCAACTAATCTCATAAATATGTTTATTAGACTTGCCTCATTACTGCCAGGTAGTTGGCTTTGCCTTGTTTGACTTAAAATGGCTATATAATGATTGTGTTTAGTGAAAAAGTAGTGGTTTAGGCATTAAATGTTTTGCATGAAAACTCGCCCCTACAAATTCACTATAAAATTTGGGCATTAAACCACTACATTCTCTCACACGTAAAACCTGTAAACTTCTGCATCATAGTACTCTTTTACTTAAAAAACATGGCTTCATAGTGCTTGCTCCTCAACCCAAAATATCTACAAGAAAATGGCCAAAATAACTATATTGATCTTACCTCAATATGAAACCTCATTACCAACATCACACTCAACCCCATTGTTACAATTGACACCACACTAGGCCTCACTATACCTCCATTAACCTCAAATCAAGCAACACCCATGGTAGAACCCTTTACATCTCCATTGCCTAATAGAGCTCTCATTTTCTCTACTCTTCCAAACACCCCTATAGAACCTCACCCATACCTCTCCTCCACTAATAATGCACCACCAAGATCGACAAATCCATTTCTCATCCAGTGGTTCATGACTACACAAAAACTTCAACAAAAATTCGCCAAAGTAAACCTACTCTTCTCTTCTCACACTCTACCCAATCCATCTATGGAAATGGAAAATATCAACCAAGTACAAAATCTCTAAACATTCCATCAAAATGTTCAAGAAGCAATCCAAAATGCACAATATGTGCAAGATTGCCTCATTCCTCCTACCTCCATTACTCATGTCAAATTGCCTCCTCCTTTCTACCCTATCTCCACCTATAACCAAACACCCCCTTTCGGTACACCATTCCCTCCTCCAAGCATTTTTGGACCTTGATCCAAAGCCTTCGGCTTGAACAACCTTTAACACTACAAGATCCTACTTGTCCTCAGTGTCTCAGACACGAATCCCATCATTAACAATTTCTAAACCGAAACAAGGTTAGATAGATTATCATGTCATTATCGAGGAAGATAGATATTCCCCCCCCCAACCGTTTTCCCCCCCCCATGAACCCACTCTCTCAGCTAGTCTCGCTGCACGCTCTTAGTGTATATTCAACCCCCCCCCCCCCCCCCCCCCCCCCCCCCCAACCTCCCTCCCCCACCCACCAACCTCATCCCCCCCTCTCTTCCCCCTACCCCTTTCCCCACCACCCCCCCTCGCTAGCTTCCCCCGCCATGTCCCAACCCCCCCTCCCCCCCCACCCCGAGCTGACTCTCAAGTTTTCTACATCCCTCTCACACCTGCCTAAGAGACACTTGTTGTGTGCGGGATAGAACGGGTTAGAAATATCATTTATGCGCTCTAGGACATGATTGAGCATAAACCTTGTTTCGGTTTGGAAATTGTTAATGATGGATTCGGTTCTGAGACAATGAGGACAAGTATGATCTTGTGGTTTAGGAGGTTGTTCAAGCCGAAGGCTTTGATCAAGGGGTCCAAAAATGCTTGGAGGAGGGAATGGTGCACCGAAAAGGGGTGTTTGGGTAGAGGTGGAGATAGGGTAGAAAGGGGGAGGCAATTGAACATGAGTAATGGAGGTAGGAGGAATGAGGTTATCTTGCACATATTGTGCATTTTGGATTGCTTCTTGAACATTTTGATGGAAGGTTTGGAGATTTTGGATTTCTTGTTCAATATTTTCCCTTTCCATAGATGGATTGGGTAGGTTGTGAGAAGGAAGAGTGGGTTCAATGGGTGAATTTTGTTGAAGTGTTTGTGGTAGGTCTTGAACAATGGATTGAGGAAATGGATTTGTCGATCTTGGTGGTGCATTATTAGTGGAGGAGAGGTATGGATGAGGTTCTATGGGGGTGTTTGGAGGAGTAGAGAAAATGAGAGCTCTAGTGCAATGGAGATGTAAAGGGTCTACCATTGGGTTGGTGCTGATTTGAGGTTAATGGAGTATAGTGAGGGGTTGTGTGGTGTCAATTATGATAATGGGGTTGAGTTGTGATGGTTGTGGTGAGGTTTCATTTGAGGTAAGATCAATATAGTCGATTTTGGCCAATTTTCTTGGTGGATTTTGGGTTGAGGAGCAAGCACTTGAAGCCATGGTTTTTTTTAGAGTAAAGAGTACTATTGATGAAGAGAGTTTGCAGGTTTTAGGTGTGAGAGAGATGAGGGTTTATGCCCAATTTTATAGTGAAAGTTCATGCAAAACATTTAATGCCTAAACCACTACTTTTTCACTAAACACAATCATTATATAGCCATTTTAAGTCAAACAAGGCAAAGCCAACTACCTGGCAGTAATGAGGCAAGTCTAATAAACATATTTATGGGATTAGTTGAGAAAGAGATGACCTTAATTTTTGGAAAAACCTTCTGTAGAACCGGCTGGCCGGTGCCATTGGGTCAAGGGCACCGGCTTGCTGCAAACAGCACCGGCCCATCCTGACAGCAAACAATTTTAACCAATTTTTTTGGCAATGAGCCTCTAAAGATTTTGTGATACTCCTAAGCTTTGGTGCTTACTGTTTTAGATATGTTTAGGTTTCTATAGGTTTGTTTCTAGACGTATATCCTACGGAAAATGACTATGACAAACGCTCCTACTAAGGAAGAGAAATTTTTGCATAAATAATTTCCTAGGTTATGATTCTAGAGCACACAAGAAAGACAATCCCCCCCCCCCCCCCTCCCTATTATATAAGCAAAGTGATGCATAAGTCATAATGTCTAAAAACCAAATGCTCCCATACCGCTAGAGGGGGGCAAGAAACCAAAATACATAATTCAAATTGTCTTATCATACCATGACACACAAATAGTTTTTCCCGGATAGCATACTTCACTTCTTCTTGCAAAGGTAATGGAAGAGGCACTTGAACAATCCTTTGGTTTGCTTGAATTCTGGGGATTCTCCTCCTTCAATTGGCGGGAGTTGGTTCATGTAGGCAATGGGATCAAGAGTGTAGTTGTCAATGGGATCACTACTTGGGTTGGCACTAGTTCCTTGATTTGGAGGTGATTGGGAAGATCCGAAAGAGTTAGAAGGAGTTGGAGTTGGAAGACGTGGTCTCTTACCTTTATTTTTGAAACGATATATTCTTTTGCTTGAGAGGGGAATCATCACATGATCAACAAGATAGAATTCACCGGGCAATGGATAAGGGTGATTGGATTGGACATGCTTAAAGAGTCTTGTGAGAAGCATGGCATAGGGAAGAGTCATTTGTGAGCTTTGAGTCACACTTACCATTCGATGAGCGATAAAATAGGCAAGATTGAAAGGTTTGCCATTGGCGAGACAATAGAGCATGTAACATAGGGAGACGTTGGGATGATCCTTGTGACCGGTGAGGCTAATGGCATTATCACTAAGGATAATCTCCCATTTTTTGAAGTTTTCCCTAAGCTCGTTGTTGATCATTTGAAAAGGTTCGAGAGTCACGCTATCACTTTTGATGGTGCGAGTTTTTGGCTCGGTTCTTGGATGAAACAAGGCATCACGAACTAATGATGGATCCTCGTGAGGAGGAGGATAGAGATTGGGATGAGGATCACAACTTCTTTGGAGAGATGAGATAGACCATTCGGAAGAGTATAGGCACACTCCCTCACAAGGAATCCTAAGAATTCGGGCAAAGTTCTCGAGGGTGAGGACGGTTTCTACATTGTCTATGACAAAACCAATGCAAAGAGTTCCATTTAGGTTTCGAATGAGCCGAACACTTTTGTAAAATTGTAAGACGAATATAGGGCAGATTTGTTCGTTAATGTCAAGAAGACAATCAAAACCAATAGCCGCGAAAGTGGCGCGAAGATTTGGTTCGCTTTCTAGAAAGTCGGGAAGTACGACTCTACCTTCATGAAAAAGGCGATTCACAAGGGATTTGTAAATCTCCCTTTCATGACCGGTAAAACCTCCGGTACGATGATACATAGGGATGTAGTGTGCGGTGTCGTGATGATCAACATCTCGTGAGCTTGGCATGATGCACCTATCGATATTCAAAATTTAAGTTAAGTTTCTGAAGATCATTGTTCTCAAAAGGGATAACATTTTTGACATAATTGGGTTAAGGTTAACGTGCATGGATCGTTTTCTTAATATGAAACATGATTAGTAACAATTTTAAATTATCCCAAATGTCAAACAATCGATTTGAATGACAAAGAAATTAGAAGTAAAGGAAATATTTATCAAAGTACTAATTATTGTGAAGATTATATAAGTAATTAAGACTTACAATGGATTGTTAAGGTTTAGATGAAGAGAGATTTAGAGTTTTTGCTAGGACCTTCAAAAATCGCCAATGGAGTTTTCTAGGGATTGTAATTTTGAAACAGTGAGATGATAAAAAGAAGAACAAGACGTTTTGTTCTGTCAGTTGCGTTACGGTGATTAGCGAGATGCTGTTTCTTATATTGGCACCGACTTTATCCTTTAAGGGCGCCGGCTGAGGACAGACTTGAAAATACTTTGATAAATTGTTTTTAAAAAAAATATATATATATATATAATTGTGTGTATATGAGACCCTTTTATGAGATATGTCTATATTGGTTTTAAGCATCTAATTTACCGATTGAGTACGAGAAAAATTATGATACAAGAGACGAGAGTTGTAGGCGGAAACGAGCTTAAAAATAGACATTATATATATAAGGATTCAATGTACAACGCAATACACAAGATAGGAAAAACAATAGTAAGATAGATTGCTAAGATGAAGAACACGTCTCGATCCGGAAGCTTCAATATCGGATACGCGAGTATTAAGAGCGAGATGATGATCATGAGCAAGACGGGGCTTAGGATTTCCATAAATGCTTCCATGATAAAAAAACGGTTGAGTTTTTTTTGAGAGAGTGGAGGAATGAGAGTAAAATTTGAAATGGAGGATGAGTGAAAGAGAAGAGTGATGAATGAGTTTTATATTTGGGAGGGTTAACCGTTGAGGTTGGTATGGGGAAGAGTGAAGAGGTTTTTGAATTTTGAATAAATAGATTTTATACTCGAAAGTTTTGTGACGGAGCATCGAATTTTTAGATGAGATGGGAATTTGAGAATAAAGACGCGAAAGTATGCTATACCCGGGAAAAAATACATATATTCTGGTTTTATACCATATGTAAATTTCTCCTAAAATTAAAAAGTTATATAATACACACCAGATATCAAATACATCCAAGAAAAGATTTTATCTATCTAGATCCTCAACAAAAGAAAATCTATTATTTACTCATATATAAAAGTTGTTTAAGCCCAAAATTTTAGCCCACAATATTTATTCATCTAAATCCCATAAGCACCATTTTATCTAGAGGCCCAAACAAAAAAAATTATTGGCCCATTTGAAAACAGAAAAAAAATATCAGATAGCCGGTGCTGTTGTTATACCTGAGCCGGTGCTGTTTTACCAATAGCACCGGAAGAACCGGCTAGTTGGGCCAGATTCGAGTTTCAGAAAAAATTGACCTTTCCATTTGATCTTCTTACCTAAGCTTCAATAGGGAGGAATATTCCAAATAATTTCGTGCATATGTATTATGATTAAAAAAATGCTTGATTAAACATTGTGTGGAAGATTTTAAAAATACAATCTATTTGAAAAATCTTCGGTAACCTGCTCTGGTACCAATTGTGGAAAACGTAGAGGGGGGGGGGGGGGGGGGGGTGAATGTTGTTTTTCCCTTTAAAAAAAATTTGTATCGCAAAAAGTTTGTTTATAAAAATTTAAAAAATATTTTTATATCTAATTGTCCATCAATGATTGATTTAATGTGAAATAGATTTAGTGGTCACAATAAAACAACAAGTACCTAAACACATGGGCGTATTCAAATCAAATCAAGGATACATTGAGCAATAGTCTAAACACAAAGCTTAAAACGTACTAAGCCTTGACTTTTCCGCAACTAGGATGTTTAGACTATGTGATGTATTCATGATTATTTATAAACGCAAACATGCCTATCAAGTATTATTATAAATAATACTAGTTGAGGAGGCTAAGGATATAAGGCTCGTTCTTTTATGGTGGTTCGGCTACAAGGGATCACTTCTTGCCCTACTCCACTCCTCTGAAGTCACCTACTCGGAGTTTGATTCACTAATCACCCTACTCCTTTAACTGACGGAGAAGCCTCACAATATTTACTTACCCTTTATCCGGTGCTAAGTAAAACACCGGGTTCTATGAGAAAGAACCATTCACCAATATACTAACACCCTTCCACCATTCCTAATCTAGATATGATATAACCAACAATATGGTTTACAATACTTCAAAGATGTTTGTCCTCTACTAGGTACAAACATTTACATTTACATCATATCCACCTAAGTACTTTACTAACTTCATGAAGGAATATAAGAATGCTAAGTAGAAAGAAGCTTGAATTTAGATGCTTGGTTTTCAGTCGGACTGTAGAAACGTGCTTGTAAAATGTATGACAAGATAATACTTTAGGAGTACTTATCTTGACAATATATCTTCATAATAGATCTACAAAGACAAAGAACATAAGAGGAATAGAAGATCAGTTATACACTGATTATCTAGAAAGAGAATTGTATTTCTAAGTATATAGATTCAAGATAAATGAGTTGGTATTTATAGCCAACAAGTTTACTGTAGGTCGGTTCTTCCGGTGCTATTGACAGAGGGCGCCGGCTTGGAAAACTAAGAGCACCGGCATACAGTAACTGAATAAATCCTTTTTCATTTTTGATAAATAAGTATGAACTTTGATAGTTTAAAGTGATTAAACATAAGTAATGTATAATCTGGAAGAAGACTTTTTTTTAAAGAAATAACTTAAAGAAATGTTTATGTGAATACCGTCTTTATGTGAAAAAGACTAATAGAGTTGTGATTTTTTTTGAAAAGAGTTTGTTGTGAAAATTACTTTGGAGAAAAAGATTGTTTACAAGAAGTATATTAGAAAGACTTGTTGATATGATAAGTTTATATGTTATTAGAGCAATGCAAAAAGTAATTAGAGATTAGTTTTAGAGGTAAAAACTATTGCTTGAACAAGTAGATTTAGTTTTACTTTATAGTTTTAACTTTGTCTTCGACAAAACAAAAAGAGAGATCGTAAAATATAAATAAATGTTTTTACGGTTTGCTTTGTATTAACACATTTTATATTGATGTTTAATAAGAAAAGCCTTTAATCTATTATACCAAGCTTTGGTTGCTTGTTTAAGACCATATAAAGCTTTCTTTATTTTATAAACATGATCCGGTTTTTCAAAGTTAATGAATCCTGGAGGTTGTGCCACGTATATCTCCTCATTGATAAAACCGTTTAGGAATGCACTTTTTACATCCATTTGGAATAGCTTAAAATCTAAAGCACAAGCATAGGCTAATAGTATCCTAATTGACTCAAGTCTAGCAACTGGGGCATAAGTTTCATCATAATCGATGCCCTCTTGTTGATTATAGCCTTGAGCAACTAACCTAGCCTTATTTTGAGAAACAATATCGTTCTTGTCTAACTTATTTCTAAACACCCACTTAGTTCCTATGATTGTCATATTCTTAGGTTGTGGAACTAACTCCCAAACGTCGTTAGCAATGAATTGATTTAATTCTGCTTGCATAGCGACTATCCACTTTCATCTGCTAAGGCTTCATTTACATACTTAGGTTCTATAGTTGATATAAAACAAAAGAAGTTACTTTGATTTTGGACTTGTGATCTAAGGGTTCTTTGGTTAAGGTTTCCTATGACATTTTCTAATGGATGGTTCCTAGATTCCCTAATATTGATTATGTCGTCAATCTCTAAAGTTTCATCCTCAATGTCATTTTCTAGGTTTTTCTTTTCGATAACCTTAATTGCTTCTTCTTTATCTAAGTCATCATCCACCAAGGGTGATGTCTTAGAGGGTGGAGGAATTTCATCGAATATCACGTTAAGTGATTCTTCGACTTTCCTAGTATGTTTGTTAAGGATGATGTAGGCTTTACTATTTTGCAAGTAACCTAAAAAGATACCTTCTTATGACTTTGGGTCAAACTTTGTAAGGTAGTCTTTAGTGTTTAAAATGAAGCACTTGCTTCTAAACACTCTAAAGTAATCTAGAGTAGGTTTCCTACCTTTTAAGAGTTCGTAAGGTGTTTTTCCTAAGATGGCTCGAATTAGGATTCGATTGAGAATGTATGTTGAAGTGTCTACTGTGTTACACCAAAACTTTTGTGGTAACAATTGCTCATTCAACATAGTCCTACTCATTTCTTGAAGTGTCCTATTTTTCCTTTCAACCACGCCATTTGATTGAGGAGTGCGTGGAGCAGAGAAGTTATGTGTAATTCCATTGGCATTACAAAACTCTCCAAATTGCACCTCATTATCAAATTCCCTGCCGTGGTCGGTTATTATTGACACTATTATACATCCTAATTGATTTTGAATTTTCTTACTAAATATTTTGAATTGTTCGAAAGCTTCAGTTTTGTCCTTAAGGAATCTAGTCCAAGTATACCTAGAGTAGTCATCTACTATGACTAAGGTGTAGTGGTTTCCTCCGTAACTCCGTACGGCGGATGGAACGAAGAGATCTATATGAAAGAGTTCTAAGCATCTAGTCATTGAGACTATATTCTTAGCCTTATGACTAGTGTGAGCTTGTTTTCCAAATTTGCAAGCATCATAGAAGTGTTGATCAAACTTAAGCTTAGGTAAGTTTCTAACTAATTCCTTAGATGCTAACGATTGAATGAGACGCATACTTGGTGATCTAATGCCTATGGCCACAACGTGGAATTTTTATCAATCGTTGCCTAGTACAAATATTGGTCTTTAGCTTATTTCTCTAATTTTATCCATATTAAACTTTCTTCCTAATACCTTACCTATAACTCTTCCATCCTATGATTTCTCTATCAGGTTCTGATGAAATTTACTTTACACTTATTATCACTGTTTGTCCTATACTTAACAAGGGAAATCATTAAGTTATCTACATGTTTACGCATTATCGATCGTGAGAGAGTCATTCGAAATCGTACCTTTGCCAATGATGTTACCGCGAAGATTGCTACCAAAAATAACATTACCTCCGTTGTATGCCTTGTAGCTTGAGAAAAGCTTTCGGTTACCGTCATGTGTTTGGAGCATCCGCTATCTTTTATCCACTCATCGGGTTCTAAGTCGACCGTAAGGCATATCTATTTATATAAGGCAACACCTCAAACATTTGGTCCCCAATATATCATGGGTCCAAAGTTGTTAGTGCTAAACATCCCTTGCATTTGATGCAATTGGTTGAGATGTGTGAGTGGAAGACACATTTCCCATGGCATGTAACTTTGATGTTGGAAATTGTTTTAAGTTACAGGAAAGCCACGAGGTTGATTTTGTCGACCAACGTTTCTTTTCGGTTGCGGTGTTTTAGGACGATAATAATTATTGATGGAACTCTTTCTAGTTGTGTTTCCCCCCTTTTTTTTGGGGGGGGGGGGGGGGAGTTATGATCTAAAAATTTGGTTTGGGAAAATCCAACTCCCAGGTTTTGACAATGGCTTTTAAAATTGTTTAACTTCATTATACTAGCACGGGAACTTTGTCATTGATTTTACTTATTTGTGTTTGGTCTAGGATTCCAAAATAGATTTTTGAAAATACACACTTTCTTAGATCCCAGGTTACCACTGGTGGCGGCCATAATTTCTTTGGGGGGCGCCTGCATACTAAGGGGGCGCTCATGTTTATGGACCTTCATCAGAGGATGCCTTTTTCTGAGCCTTTCCCAAATTTTATTCCCTAAGTTTCTACTAGATGATGCTTCTAATGAATTTAAAACTTTAAAACTAAATTATCACCGGCGGTTTTTGATTACTTCACATTTCATTAAATAAATGTTATTCCTTATTAAACTTGGTTCTTTTACTATCTTCCCTTTTCTCTATTCATTTTCAATTTACTCAAATTGACATTTTAACATTTAAATATCACTTCCCTTGTTTAACTCTGATTTTATCACTTATCGTTTTATAGACCACTAGTTCTTTTCTACCTTATTCACGTTCTTTAATCTTTTTTTTTTATTTATTATCTTTAAACTCCTTTTGCCCGCCGTTACATCCAATTTTATTTCTAATCTACCTCCTTATAACTATTCCTCTCCTTTTTTTTAAACACTATTAAATAGTATTAAACAATACTCTACACCCCATCACCCCCAACATAACCCCCTTTCTATCAACTTACATAATTCTGCTAGCTTCTGCATAATTGTCTACTCTATCACTCGCATGTGTAAACACTAGCTGTATAACGTGAAACATAGTGTGAATGTCACTGTATGCCCCACCTCCCTATACACATTATAGAATCCCTACTAACTCACTATACACACTCATCATCTCCTCTGTGTCGTGTGCACACCAACACACAACACCACACTAGCAGTACACACTGCACACGCGCCAACTATTATAGACTGTCCACGTCATGTAGTTTTTCCTCAACTTCCTCCCTCTCTATCTAATGATCTCCTGTCAAATATCGTCTTCGCGAAGAAAATCTACTCACACTCTCAACATAGGCTATACATCCATATCAATATACGTCCTATTAGCTTTACAATCATGATTTGTTGTATATCCTCACTCCATATAGATGTCAACACCCTTACTTACCACGATATAATCTGCTATATATCCTCATCATTGTCATGCGCAAGTAAGTGATTTGCTATCTACATGCTCTGCCATATGTACATTACCCCTCGTACACGTATATCAACACTATATTTATGTGTAGATCATGATACAAACGTTATATTGCTAAAAATAATGCTCGCCTTATATTAGCTATCGCTATCTTAATATACTCACATAGTTCCCTCGCTATATAATAAATCATCGTCACCGTCTATCATCGTGCCACCCTCTAATCTATCTCATTGTATCTAAGTGTCAATCTAAGTGCCATCATATTTCTGCACTACAAACAATCTGTGTGCTATAATGACAGTCGTGTGAGCTATCCAGTTCTTATCCCTAAACACCAATGTGCCTGCATACATCGTATCTATGTAAGTACACATTCAGCTATTCCCTGCTCTTCCTATAACCGTCCTTCCCTCTGATCTTATTATTCTGTAATGTCTCAGATTCTACTCTCATCAATCACTTGTTTCACTATGCCCTTTATGCCACATACTCTTAGTACCTAGCAATATGCTTTAAAGTACTTTCAATGACTATAGTGTCAGATCTGTGTCAATTCCTATATGTTTGTTATTGCACATCAAATAACTCAAGTGCTGTTTATAGTTCCCACTAATGAAATATGTTATACCTCGCTGTCATGTGCTACGATCTATAGAATCCATTCTCTCCATGACTACTATATATAGTGACCTGTCCTCCGTGTTCACTTGTACTACACTCCTCCTCCACAACATTAGAATAGATTAGTCTCACTATCTGATCCTCTGACATATCGTTATAGACAATTTTCTACACACCGAGTGCAGCTCGCACACCGACTCACTCAGTGCTTCTAGACGTAGAACCGACTCTAATTGTAATCAAGTTAACGTACTATCACAAGTACACTGTTCTGTTGCTAATTTCGATATCTGAAGTCCTTCCGTGTGATGATAGATGCACTAATGTGATGTAGTCAAATATCGCTCTTCGCCTGGAGCAAATATATTTGTTCTACGCCACAGTCGTCATAGCATGACAATGCCTCTAACTCACACTCACACAACCTCGCTCCCATATGTCCTACACTTCTCAATGTCTCATGAGTGAATTCTCTAGCACTCAACATTAATCTATATAAAATTCATACCACATCCTCTGTCTATCTCTCTCACACATTTCATACTGTCACATCACCCCATCACACACACTCTCCTCCATCAACCACCGCACAACACTCTCACCCACACACACTCTCACTATCTACTGTGTCTCACTCCCCACACACACCCACCACACCCCCCTACATCATCAAAATAACCAACTCATCACATTAAAACCCTCATATACCACCCCCACCCCACCGCACTCTCACCATCACCATGATATATTGTAGATCTCTCTCATCATCTATTCTCTAAAATATCACACTCATCACTCTGACGTTCCTGACTCAACCTCATCTCCCGCCCTCTCAACTCACACTATCTGTCCACTCCAGACACGCTCGTTGTACGTCACGCTCTCATAATCTACACCACCTCTATCATAAACTATGTATGTGTATGAATCTCCGTGCCAATGATATATAGAGATACTGTTATCTATCACCAATACCTGTGTTGTGTGTGTGTCGTGTGTTGTTATCACTTCATCTACAACACTACATACGCGACACTAGTCCACCACTAATCTCAGACATACTCTCTCTCCAAGATAACGTCTCCATAGTCCCTACCACTCATGAACCATAATGAAGCATCATTTTTAGTCGTGATCGCTACTTTTTGATCCATTTCACCACACTCCTTCATAAATACTCCCTTGTCCACTATACTCACACAAATTTGTCTTCTAATATATATATACCTTACCTATATTCTCACTAACTATATATATCCACTTCATTTACCCACCAGTGAGATATAGAGATATCTTGTAGATATATATAGATATCCATAGATATCCTATAGATATCTCTGTGATAGTCTACCCATATATATATATAGATCTCCATATATGATATCACCCAAACCCCCCCTCAACCCCCACCCACACCAAAAAGAGTATATACATACTTACTCCAGATATATTCCCTCCACTCTCTCTCTCTCACTCTCTACACCTCCACACCCAATATACATATCACATCTAAGTATACCACCAATGCTTCTCGACACATAATCATAACTCTCCATTTTAGTGTGTCACCATCACATATGTAGCATGATCCTACCCTCACATCTAATCAGCCACATCACTTGACACACTCTGTAATAGCTAACATACAATCAGCTCACATCATAACCACCTAAATAATAGTCAACCACATACCCACCCCAACCCTATCACACCCACCTACCTCAACTAATCTAGTGTACATCCAGTGAGTCCTCTGTACCTCTCACTCCATACTACCAACCACCACACGTCACACCACCAACCACAAAACACACCCACTCTCTCACTCTCCTCTCTCACCTATATAGACACAGACCTCTCACCACCCACAACCCCTATATATTTGTGTGTGTGTGTGTGTAAATGTACCCCATTGTTGTGTAGTGTGTGTGTGTGTGATGTGTGTGTGTCCTTCTCCGTACCACCCTCACTATATTTACTATAAATTCTTGTGACCGCCGCTTGCACTATAACTCGAGTATCCCATCTGCATAGTCCGATGAATCAACTCAATATGACGTCTCTTACCTCAGCAAACTCCTATAGTCTCTTAATACCCAGCTTGTATCATGGTTCCACCATAACTAACACGATACTTTATCTAATTATAACAACCTTCTACACTATTCACACTCCACTCTTCGTCTACGTGTGTGAGGCATCATGATCATGTATCTATCGCGCCATACTGTCATACAGACAAAGTAACTACTGTGTGTGTTATCCCCTAGCCACTCTAACCCCATCACCAACCCACAACTCCGAATACATATTCACCTTTCCATCTCTGACTATATCCAGACCCTACGCAACTCTCTTGTATCTACTCAATCCTCTACACAGCTGTCAACTATACATTCGTCATGTATAAACCCTGAGACCCCTCTCTTCTCTAAACCTGCCATCTAGTATCTCACATCTCTCATTACCACCACACTTGCTCTCACCACTCCCACCCACACAAACCTACATCGCTACCCCACACATCACATGTAATATTGAACATATACTACACATCAATAACCTAACAAGCTGATACTGGAGTACTACTATAGTGACCCTATCACAAATCAATAATCTCACCGTACTTAAGATATAGCATGTAGATGTCTCATCATCTACAACAAGCATCTAATTATCTCCAGCATAGTGTAGACATTCTTCTCTTGAACATACATCCACACTAACCAACTCTCTAAAATCTCTCCTTTGCTAAACCCAAATCCCACGCACAGTCCACCTCTATACGCACTATTGACCCTATACCAAAACACACCAACAATCACCCAATACACAATTAGATCACCCCTTGTGACATATCATGCTTAGTTGTTCACTACGACTCTCCGCTCGTGCCCACGAATTCTCATGTACAGATTCATATAATATTACAATAATCACAATGTAATTCTGCGCATAATAAATACAATCTAATTGTGATTCATAGTGTTTTTGTTCGCCATTATTAGTCACTTCCTTCTTCTTCATATGTACTCCTCTAACTCACACTTCGTCACACTGGCTCAGATCACCAACCAATGACTCACATAATCATTTTAGTATACTATAAACAATGCCTCATATGCATTGTTTGTCATAAAGTGCAAACCTATAATATTGTGAAAGGTATCCCTCAATGTAGTGACGTGATGTCATCAACTGGTCAATAAAGTGTCAGTGTACTAAATCACCACTCTCCTGTATCTAGATATGTCTACGCCTCGATATCATATCACACGTGTATTTATTCATATTGATGATCCTACTCACTACCTAATGTCTAGTATGAGCTGTCAACCATCTACTCCAAAGAGTTCAAACACTGTACATGTGTGTTATAGTCAAACCAATCACATCCTAAATCACTCAATATACCTGAATAAAAAACCTTACACATGTAATAATTCAATCTATCAACAATCACAATCATGATGTTCACGTCCCTCTCTATCCATGAGATCCATTGTGTATCATCCGTCCTAACCACTCTCACCCAACCTCAGACCTAAATCCAATTCTAACCCTAACTCTCCTCTACTCTCACTCACCACCACTATCTACCTCCACTCTAACCCCAATCACAATTCTCCCCGTACCACTCTCCCTAATGCTTCACCTACTCATATTACTACATCCTCCATGTGTGCCCATATCCAGAATCTATCACTGTCTCACCTCCAATCATACACCACCCATACCTCTCACCACACCCCCGACATAGTTACCACACTAACGCTACCTGTGTATACACGCTGTCCCAAATCCCATACACAGATATATATAAATTATATCCCTCCTCACCCCCACAATGCTACCTCTCTTGCAACACTCCTATACTTCCACCATTCACACACCTCCCTCACATCCGCGTCACTCCTACACGTGTTACTACTCCCCTGAGACCTCCATATTGCTATCCTCGCAACCTAACGCACTCAGTACTTATAACGATACATACCCATCTCCTCTTAATTCGATGATATAACCTCCTCTGTCTCCTTCATATCTATAATACTAATCTGCACTATCCACTATCTACGTCTTATCTCCCTATAACTCTGATGTCTCATATCACTTATATGCATCAAGACATTTTTTTACCCTTTGATTCTATCCTCTCTCTTCTTTTTTAGCATGTCTAACCTGCTCTCGAATTAACCTATGTGTAACTGTACGTACTCGCCCACTAAGTGGCTCTCAACCTTCAATACCACTATGTCCACACTATGTCCAAATAGTGTGTATATCTAGATTACTCTATGATCTACTCCGGTCACTTACTCTGATCAAACCAACCTCTCCTATGACCAGAATCTTGCACTCACTACATAACTACTAATATATGTGTCACATGTAGCATCTGCTATAGTCTCATGCTATATCATTGACGTCTGTGTCCTATCCACGCTACACCACACCTACTATCGCTTGCGTGCGTCACTTCTATATCATCTACGACTGTGTTAACTCTCCTCCCACTCCACTCGCGTATCCTCTATACTCGTCCTCACCTCCACCTACATTGACACCATAAAAATGATTCTTTATAATCATTTATCCTCTCATGATGTCACCTACATACGCTTTGTGCCATACTATCAGCCTACTCTCTTAATGCTACAGTTGTCTCGCATCATACTCTCAAAATATCACTCTAGTTCACTAGATTTATCATCCTATTAGCACTCATATTAGAATCAAGAATACTATCTATTGGACCTCCGCCACCTCTATTCCTTAGCTGAGTATGTGTTGTGTTGTTTGCCCCACTCGTACCAACTACTCTTGCCCACTACAAATCAATCTCATCGCTTGAGTCGTTTTTTGTTGTTGTGTTGTTTGTTTCCTTTTATCACACACTCTCATAATAGCTCTTATACGAATCCTAATTCCAATAAATCACCGTGTGTCTGTGTGTGTGTGCATAACAGACTGCCAATGTACGACCGTCTCCGCAGTTATGATAACTCCTTCTCAATACTTTTCTTTCCTTGTACCCTAAGTCACAGAAAATTTCTTCGCACTACACCTCCCAATGAGAATCTCACCCCCCAATCCCTTCCATGCTAACACATAGAACAAGCTCTTTGTTGTATAGTTGTCTGGTATACCTCTGTATTGTATCCCATATAACCTACCTCATTTTTTCGAGCCTCTAATAGAGTTCCCTATAAGTGTGTATTCTCGCTCTTTATCTCCTTTTTATTCTAAACACCCCCCCACCCATCCAACATATCCCTATTATTCCTTTATACCAAAACCATAAAATCTTACACCCTTCTTAAAATACAACCCCCTCACCACCTATCCCTCCACTTATTCCCTGTGTGTACTTGTGTTTATCATATTTTGATGTGCATGCTCATCTTGTGTGTGTGTGTGTTTCTTAGTGTTGTGTGGTGTGTTGATGTCACATTCTATCCTTCCAAATGCTGTGTGTGTAAGTGTGTGGTACTCATCATGTGTGTGTGTGTCTGGTGTGTTATGTGTTACAATTGTTACACTGTCCAGTCCTGTGCATGTGTAATACTTTGTAGTACTGCATTGTGTAGTATGTGTGTGTGTGCCGTGTCTCATTGTGTATGTTTTTATTGTGTGTGTGGGTTACCTCTCATATTCTTTTCTATCAAACTTGAAAGTACATAGAATGTGGATTGTCAAGCAAATGTTGAAATCGTGTGGTTGTTCATGTTTCACACTCATTCTGTAAGATCATGTAGGACTCTCTGTCATCTCACTCCTACGAGTTCATACTTTTACACATAAGGGAGTCATCACTATGATGACATGATGAGATGGTCGTGTGTGTCGCTCCACTGTCGTCTCTCGTCTCACAATAGAGCACAGCAGATTAATAGTTCTCGTCCTCTCTACATAGCCTTACATAGAGTACTTTTATTATCCAAAAATCATGTGTTTTTAGTAGACCCTATACCACATCCGGAGTCGCTCGTCCTGATCTAACAATCACCTTCGCTCTACTGTCTCTGTACACCACTCCCTCACTCAAGTCCACAAGTCCAATCCTAATATTTCCAAAACGCGGCCATAATCCTAATCTTCATGTTCTCTTTCATGACTCGACACGTAACACACACTATTCGTATGTACCGCTCAATCTAACATCACCACAGCTCTTCATGTGCTATGCCTATGTGTAGTCGATAGTCTCAGTTTAGCACTTACTACTTCAAGCACGGCCATTCCTAGTATCGAGTTCTACTCTTGAACAAACAGAGATATACACTTTGATTATCGTCGTTGTCTTGTTAGAACAATATAGTGCTCCTAAGTCACAGTGTACAAAACGGTGTCTACTTTCGCTCATGATTTATCCGCGACTATGACAGTCAGACCACCAACTGACCCAACGCTGTAGAATATTCTAACTACATCTGCCCATAGGCTCATAAAGCAAGTACTTTGATATAACCGCAGAGACACACGATATACTTACTCAAGATAGATTAATAAATACTACCAAAATTCGTTGTGCGTGCCTGCATGTTTCTCTCGTTTTCCGATTGATTAATGACTCTATGATGGAATCGATTTTTCTCATGTTGCGCTCTGAATAGAAGATCGCTTTTAGCTATGTACCTCGCGCTCATAATTGTACATCTGTGTCTTCACAAGTGCGCTTATTCTGTACACACGCTTCTTCTACAAACATGGAGTCACTCATACGTCGCATTTACAAGTAGTAGTATGACTACCACTGTACGACTCTGTCTATGCTCATTGCTATCGTCCCCTACCCTCACAGGCTATTTCAATCTTCAAGTGCATACGTGACTCACACTGTTCCTATCATAATTATCTCTCTACCCACTTGTGTGTATTACTGTTATCATACTGATGAGATATAGATCGAGTTCCCTATTCGATCGAGCCTCTACTGTTTAGTCTCTGAACCAACTCACATCGTAACTCCATGTTGTTGTGTGTGTATGTGTGTATTATGTATATTATCATGATGTCCCAAACTATACTAGTATAGTGTTACTCTCCAATACCAACACCCCCTCCCCACCCCCCCCCCACCCTTATAGTAACCTCTTCCCGACTCACGCACAAGCGTCATTCTCACATTTCGACCTAGACTGGACCAAGTTGGCTCCTCTTTAGCTATACAAGGACTCTTTTTAAGCATGTTGACGTTGGGTACTAGATACCCCCCACCCATTGCGCCCCTCACTGACCCCCCCCCCCGCCCAATACAGCGCACCCACCCCTCCATCCGCCCCGCTCTCCACCTCCACCCACCAATCTCTTTCACCCCAGCCAGTGTTTTATCTGTGGTTTTGGCAGACGTTACAGAAAGTGTTTGAGACGCGATTAGATTTGAGTACTGCTTAACATCTCAGCGGATGTATAAAGTGAACGTTGAGTTAGGACTTTGGAAGATATATGAGGGCAGTGTGATATCGATTTGGTTAGTATGATTATTTGAGAATTCAGTGTGCTCTTTTGAGCCTTGTATGGAAGGAAATGTAGGTCGCCTGTTCTAGGGGTTTAGGTTGGAGAGAGTAGTTAGTTTGACTGGGACTTGAGATTGTACAAGGAAAACGACTGAAAGGTAATGTTGGTAAATGAAAAAAGCCATAAGCGGCGACGAGATCTCAAAAGAGCTATGACGGTAATTGGCGTAAGCCATTAGTGTTCGAGGTGGGAAGATCATGTGTTGTTAAAGGTTGTCGCCATAGAAAGGCGTAATGCGTTTGGGAAATAAAGATTGGCCTTTGTTGTTGCTAGTTGTGAGTTTTCCTGAGGAGATGAGTTGTATAATGACACATTTCCATGTGTCGAATAAAAAAATAATGTTTGGCGGTATGCTATTTGCCATGTGCACATTTGGATGAGTCAAGGGTTGACACAACTCTTTGTTTTGCTTGAGAACCTGTGAGAATAGTGTCCGTGAAGTTAAGAGGTTAAAATGTGCAGAATGGTGGAAGTTAAGGTTCATTTGGGCTCGCAAGCGAGGTCTTTAGGAACTCAGGTAAACTGGAGTATCCACACTTGTTCGTGAGCAATGGGGTCATTGGGGTGTTTTGGATAAAGTTGGGTCGTATAAGGTTTCTTGTAGCCTTAGTTTGCCATAGATGTGTTGATTTTGTGATTTGGGTTAAAGTTATTTTATGAATAAAACTCGAAGTCGAAGCTGATTCTTCAATAAACGTCGGGCTTTGTCAACAATTATAACTTGGTTTCAAGATAGTTTGTTTGATGATTGCGGATCACCGGGTTTGTATATGATGTTGTTACGCAACTTATGTTTTGCGATTCTCTCAATGACCGGGCAGTGTTTCAGGTAGTGGATGTTCTTTACGTTTTGGAGTGGTTATGCGGCCTATGCGTACCTTTTATGGGCTAAGCCAAAGTTGTTAAGCTGTAGATATCATGTGAAGTTAGTTGGAATTCCAAAGTGTAACTTTGGAGTTAACATGAGTAAGGGAGGACTACATGGAAGATATGTATCCTCGATTAATTGTTTTGGTATGATAGCGTTGACCTTTTGGTTAAAAATCTCGAGACGAGAGACTCCGAAGAGGAGAGGATACTGTGACAACCATGACTTGAGCATGTTAGTTAAAACCGTTAGATGGTGTATTATGAATCAGTTGTAATGATAGTTATGTGTTTATATGCTGTTATATGTGGATTATGTGGAGTGGTGGTAATCAATCCATTGAGCGTGATTAGTTCATTGGGATAGGATTGGTGATTGGATTTGGTTAAGTTACTTTCGTTAATCTTTTTGGTGGCAGGAAATGGGACTTTGTGTGGTTTTTGCGTTTTAGCGTTTATTGTGTAAAGTATTATTAGTATTCGTATTAATGTGTAGTAAAATTAGGTAAGAATAGGCTTTTAGTGTTAGAATAAGAAATAAATGAACATTTTCGATTTTTGGAAGTTAATGTTAATAAAAATGAAAAGTTATTTATTTTAAAAGTCTAGTAAATTACGTTTACGCAAAAAGGTATACTCAAATAAGCTTAGGTTTTTATAAAAACTTAAGGTAATGAAAATAATTAAGTAATTAATGAATAAATAAAACAAAGAAAAAAAAGAAAAGAAAGGGTGAATCGGCCGGTTATGGAATTTTGGGGGAAAAAGGAAACAAATTTGACTCTAACTTGGACTTTATTCCTATAAATACTAAACCTTATTATCCCTAAATCACTTTTCAATCCCCCTATACCAATGATCGGCTGAATATTCAAGAGCAAGAAGAGAAGGAAAATTATTTTTCAAGTTAGGGATTTTTATGTTCAAGAATCAAGGGTTTAAGGTACAAAACATCTTCTTTGTTTAGTTTTAATCATTAATTCTTGTAACAATTATTAAGATGGATAATTAGGGTTTTATAAAATCTATAAATTAATGATGTTTAATCATATTACAATGATTAGGGTTTAATTAGAATCATATGGGTGTATTCGTTAGGGTTTAGATCGCGTTAGAACTTGATTTAGATTAGGGCAGAATTTAGGGCTGTGTTGTTCGGCTGTTATCTCGATGATGGTAATAGCTTTTGTCAAGTTTCCAGTGTCTATGATGTAGCTCAGGATTTTTCTTTTTTTTTTTTTTTTTTTGAGAGTCTTAGTTTCCCAGCCCATCGGCCTCGAAGGTTTTTAAGGTCGGGAAGTCATTCAAATGTTGGTTACGAGAAAAGTGGTCAAAGCAGTATATACGGGTCAGATTTAGGTCAGATTACGAGGTGTAAAACCCCCACTTAAAATTCGAATTAGGATTAGCCAACCTACAGGAGTTTAGTTCTATGTGTCTATTAAAAATCCCCCAAAGGAGAGCTTCTGATTTGGAGTCTAAGTATGGTTTTTAGGTCCAAACTTTTTAGTGTGCGATCAGATCCGAAACTGAGTAGTTAAAAGTTTGATTTTATTTGGGGCACTTAAGAGTGGAAATAAATTAGTGGAAAAATCATGGGGATATTGAACTTGTGATTTTTGGTAAAATTTATAAAGGTCAGTAGGTGTGGTTTAGAAAATGATAAAGTGACACTAAAATTCTGCATTTTCGGGTAAATTGTTGAACTTTGAAAAAGTGTGTAAACGAATTGGTTAATGACGGGCATGGTGTTGGGGTGACCCATGAGGGTAATTAAACACCTTAGACATCCATCATATGATTGTTACATGTGCTTAAGCTTTTGGCTTAGTAGCGTGTAACACGTGTTGGTTTGTTGTTTAGATTTGTGCTAGTATTTGTGGAAGCTGCAAAGCAATCAGGTGAGTTTCATAGCCCCTTTTTCTTATGTTTTTTTGGGGTGAAAATGATGCTATGAGTTTAAATGTTTTTTTGGTTGCTGTGATTATGTGTTATGTGGTTATTGATTTGTGATGTGATACGCTCCATGGCTTTGTGATCAATTGGAGTTGTTTTGAGGTATGTGAGTTCGGTTGGAGAGTGGTGTTTACTACTCAATCAAATCCAACTGAAGGGTTGAAATAATACTCAATAGAGTGTTGGTTTAGGCCTAAGTATAAGTTCCAGCTGGTAGACTTTTAGGTGCGTAAGTGACGTAATTGGAGCGGATGAGTACGCCTACTCAGTGTTGTGATATGGGATCGGATGGGTACGCCTACACAGTGTTATGAATTGTTTTAGTAATCGCAGCAATTGTATGAAAGTTTTATATGTGTCTTAAACCTATGACTCTCACCAACATTATGTTGACGTTTAAGCATCATTTTTAGGTGAGCATCATGGGAATAAGATAAAGAGAAATGGCTAGAAAGAGACCATAGGATGTCATGGAGTTTATTGCTTTATTGTCTTGAATTTTTCATTATTTGGATTATGGATAATTGTTGCATGTCTTTCTATTGGCGAGAACTTTCGTTTCATCAATAAAGACACCTTTTGGATTTTGGTTAATTTTATGGGTATTGTTATGACACTTTGTGTCTATGCTTTACTTATTTATTTCATATATTCTCTGTATAGACGCCATTGTGTTATGATGATATCCTTTCTTGTTATGCCTCGCGTTTCTGCCTTGGCGGGGTGTGACAGGTATAAACAAAAACAATGTAGCAGCAGGGTTTTTGATGTCGTGGTGGATTGAGGTTTTGGTTCATATTATTACTACTATTGTTGGATACCACCAGCTGCTGTAGATGTTTCGTGGTTATGATGCTGCTTGGAGAACGTGTAAAGTTGAACAAGTTTGGGTTGTTCTACTTCAGCATCAAGTTCGTTATACTTAGTTTTCTTCATTAGTGATCATTACATAGAGCCTACAGAATGAAGATTAAGAAATGGTAACTATGGGTTTCAGGGGAGCTTATTTGTTAATTATTATATATATAGGTTGTAAACAAACTGAGCTTAACGAAACCCAATAAAAAAATAAAAAAACCCCCCCCCCCCCCCCCCCCCCCCCCCCCCCCCCCCCCCCCCATCTACGGAGTTCTATTTGAACTCCCACATGATAAACTAGTGCAAAAATGAGGTTTAAAGATAATCACTTAAAACAAAAGATTAAAAAGCCACGTGAATAAGTTGTAGAAAAAGAAACCTTAGTGTTTCTAAACGAAAAAGTGTCTAACACTCGAGAAAAACAAGGGAGTTGATCTTAAATGTGTAAAATGTCATATGCTTAAAATTGAAAATGAAAAGCTTAAAGAGGAAGATCTTAAACTAACCAAGTTTAAAAAGAGCACACATTTCTTAAATGAAATGTTAAGTAATCAAAAACCCTCCGGTGATAAGTTAGGTTTAAGGTTTAATTCATTCGAAGCATCATCTAGTAGAACTAAGGGAATAAAATTTGTGAAAGCTCAGAAAACAAAAAAAATGAGATCTCTGATGGAGGTCCCATAAACATGAGCGCCCCCTTAGTATGCAGGCGGCCCCCAAAGAAATTATGGGACCGCCACCAGTGGTTACACCTGGATCTAAGAAAAGTGTGTATTTTCAAAAATCTATTTTGGGTCCTAGACCAAAACACATAATAGTAAACAATGACAAAGTTCCCGTTGCTAGTGATAATGAAGTTAAACAATTTTATAAGCCATTGTTAAACCTGGAGTTGGATTTTCAAAACCTATTTTAGATCATAACTCACCGTAGAGAGTCATCATAATTTTTATCATCCTAAACACCGCAAACGAAAAGGATACGTTGGTCAACAAAAAATCAAACCTCGTAGCTTTTCCTGTAAGCTTGGAACAATTTCCAACATCTAAGTTACATGCATGGAAATGCTGTCTTCCAGTTTCACAATCGCAACAATTGCATCAAATGCAAGGGATGTTAAGCACTAACAACTTTAGGGACCCATGATATATTAGGGAACCAAAATGCTTTGAGGTGTGGCATATATAAATAGATATGCCTTCGCGGTCGACTTTAGAACCTGGTGAGTGGATTAACAGATGCGGTTGCTCAAACACTTGAGGTTAACGAAAGACATTTCTCAAGTACAAGGCATTCAACGGAGGTAATGTTATTTTTGGTACCAATCTTCGCAGGGTTAACATATTGGCATAAGGTATACGATTCGAATGACTCTCTCAAAATAGATAATGTAGAGCATGTAGATAACTTAAGATTTAACTTGTTAAGTATAGGACAAATATGTGATAATAAGTGTAAAGTAACTTTCTTGATACATGATAGGAGATAATCACTACGGAGGTGTGGTAGGTTATAGGTAGAGGTTCATTAGGAAGAAAAGTCTTATATGTGATAAATTAGGGAAATAAGCCTAAAGACCAAATTTGTCTAGCAACGATTGATGAAAATTCACGATTTGGTGCATGGCGATTAGATAAGCAAGTATGGTCTCATTCAAATCGTTCGGTCTAAGGAATTAGTTAGAAACTTACCTAAGCTTAAGTTTGATCAACACTTCTATGATGCTTGCAAAATTGGAAAACAAGCTACAACTAGTCATTAAGGCTAATGATATAGTCCAATGACTAGTTGCTTTAAGGAACTTTTCATATATAGATCTCTTCGTTCCATCGCCGTACGGAGTTTTAGGAGGGGAAAACCAATACACTTAGTCATAGTAGATGACTACTCTAGGTATACTTGGACTAGATTCCTTAAAGACAAAACCGAAGCTTCGAACAATTCAAAATATTTAGTAAGAAAATTCAAAAATCAATTTAGGAGTATAATAGGGTCAGATAAGAACCGACCACGGTAGGGGGAATTTGATAATGAGGTGCAATTTGGAGAGTTTTGTAATGCCAATGGAATTACACATAACTTCTCTGCTCAACGCACTCCTCAATCAAATGGCGTGGTTGAAAGGAAAAATAGGACACTTCAAGAAATGAGTAGGACTATGTTGAATGAGCAATTGTTACCACAAAAGTTTTGGTTCGTATACCACAGTTGGTACACTGTCAACATACATTCTCAATCAAATCCTAATTCGAGCATCTTAGGAAAAAACACCTTACGAACTCTTATAGGTTGGTAACTACTCTAGATTACTTTAGAGTGTTTTGAGCAAGAGCATATTATTTTAAACACTAAAGACTACCTTACAAAGTTTGACCCAAAGTCATTTAAGATGTTATCTTTTTGGGTTAATTGACAAATAGTCATGCCTAATATCCTTAACAAACATACTAGGAAAGTCGATGAATCACTTAACGTGCTATTCGATGAAAATTCCTCCACCTCTAAGACATCCCCTTGGTGGATGAGGATTAGATGCAAGAAGAAGCAAAATTATAACGGTTATCGATAGAAAAACCTAGAAAATGACATTGAGGATGAAACTTTTAGAGCTGACGTACATAATCAATATTAGGAATTAGAAACCATCAATTAGGAAATGTTCATGATGAAACCTTAACCAAAGAACCCTTAGATCACAAGTCCAAAATCAAAGTAACTTCTTTTGTTTTATATCAACTATAGAACCTAAGTATGTAAATGAAGCCTTAGCAGATGAAAGTGGATAGTCGCTATGCAAGAAGAAATAAATCAATACATTGGCTAAATCGACGTTGGGAGTTAGTTCCACAACCTTAAGAATATGACAATATAGGAACATAAGTGGGTGTTAGAAATAAGTTAGACAAAGAAACGATATTGTTTTAAAATATGGCTAGGTTAGTTGCTCAGGCTATAATCAACAATGAGGGGCATCGATTATGATGAAACTTATGCCCCAGTTGCTAGACTGAGTCAATTATGGATACTATTTGCCTAATGCTTGGGCTTTAGATTTTAAGCTTATTCCAAATGGTTGTAAAAAGTGCATTCTAAACTGGTTTTTTATACAATGAGGAGATATACATGGCACAACCTCCAGGATTCATTAACTTTGAAAAACCGGATCATGTTTATAAAATAAAGAAAGCTTTATATGGTCTTAAACAAGCAACCAAAGCTTGGTATAATAGATTAAAGGCTTTTCTTATTAAACATCAATATAAAATGTGTTAATACAAAGCAAACCGTAAAAACATTTATTTATATTTTACGATCTCTCTTTTTATTTTGTCGAAGACAAAACATAAACCTATAAAGTAAAAACTAAATCTACTTGTTCTAAGCCAATAGTTTTTTAACTCTCTAAAACTAATCTCTAATTACTTTTTGCATTGCTCTCATAACATATAAACTTATCATATCAACAAGTCTTTCTAATATACTTCTTGTAAATAATCTTTTTCTCCAAAGTAAATTTCACAACAAACTCTTTTAAAAAAAATCACAACTCTATTAGTCTTTTTCACATAAAGACGATATTCACATAAACATTTCTTTAAGTTATTTCTTTAAAAAAGTCTTCTACCAGATTATTTTTGTATTTTTTTGACCCCATTACTTATGTTTTTAACTTAGGTGATTGTGACCAGCGTTGTTTACATTATGGGGCGGCATTCTGGTATGAGGAACGCCTGAAAGGTCATTCATGTTAATACAAAGCAAACCGGTGCCCTCTGTCAACAGCACCGGAAGAACCGGCCTACAGTAAACTTGTTGGCTATAAATACCAACTCATTTATCTTGATTCTATATACTTAGAAATACAATTCTCTTTCTAGATAATCAGTGTATAACTCTTCTATTCCTCTTATGTTCTTTGTCTTTGTAGATCTATTATGAAGATCTCCTAAAGTATTATCTTGTCATACCATCTTACAAGCAAGGTTTCCACATCCACATGAACCAAACTTCTTAATCTCAAGCTCTTTCTATCTTATCATTCTTATTATTCCTTCTATGAAGTGTAAAGTACTTAGGTGATGATGATGTAAATGTAAATGTTTGGTACCTAGTAGAGGACAAACATCTTTGAAGTATTGTAAACCATATTGTTGGTTATATCATATCTAGATTAGGAATGGTGGAAGGGTGTTAGTATATTGGTGAATGGTTCTTTCTCATAGAACCGTCGTCCGTCGAAAATATCGCCGACATTCTTACGAAACCCCTTAAACGTGAACGTATTTAATTATCTTCGTCTGGTTTATGGCATGATGGAACACACATTCATACATCGTGTTAGTCCTGCTCTTCTCTCCTTTATCCTAGTCTCGATTCTAGTCCGCGTTTCATTCGCCGACATTCTTACTAAACCCCTTAAACGTGAATCGTTTAACTATCTACATCTTGGTTTAGGAATGATGGAACACATTCCATAAATTGTCTTCTTTTTCTTCTATCTCGATTCTAGTCCATGTTCCACTCCGTGTCGTGACAACTTAAATACTTCGTCTGAAGTACTTTGAGCATTTTTAATTCACAAAATGTAGATTAAAACGTCACTTCTTTTTGTAAAAGTTCTGTCAAAATTTAAGTCCAAACCCTCAACTGAGGGCGGCCCCCATATCTCCGGCGGCCACCGGATTAAAATGGGTGGCCCCCATATCGATATGGGACCGCCGCCAGTGAGAACCTTATGTTTGTCATTCTCATTTTTGTAAAACACAAAACCGAACACTCCCTTCTTTTTGGTGCAGCGACAAACCATGGCCAAAACACACCAAAACCTTAAAATTGACCAAATTAACTCAAATTGAAGATAAAATCAACACCTACAATCATTCCTAACATCATTAACATCATCAATTGTAAGCCATTTCTACTATTTTCTTTCAATTCGTGTATAGGGTTCATGATGAACACAAAAATTAAAATTAGGGATTTTTCATTTTTATTGCAATTGTATACAATTAGGACTACTAGAACACAATGTATAACTAATATGCTTCCCGTAGACATAGGATTTGAAAGATTGAAGTGTGTTTGTCAAAAATTGTTTTCGCATAAAACCCCGCTTTTATTTTCAAAATCACTCACGTTAGGTTAGGAACACAATCAAATTGCATTTATGCATTGTTAATACATTCTAAAAACATTTTTGGATACATACATAATGATCTCATGAACAAAACTTGAGATACATTGTTCATATGTATTTTTTGACATGTTTGGATGAGCAAAATCAAACTAAGGAGCATTTGGGTTAACTCTTAGGTTTTTATTTCTAGGTCGAGTTAACCGTTACTCCACATTTGTTACATGTAGGCACACACTAGGCACAAGTTTAAAATAACAATACAAGTATAAGATAATAAAATACGATTTTGATTGTTTTATTTTAGGTAACAATGCCTCGTAAAACTGCTGATGACCACCAAAACACAAGAAACTACATTCCCATAATGTCACATGAATACACTTCACCCTTAAAAGAAATGCTAAGAAAACTTGAAAGTCGTTGCATACATGAGGGTCGGGTGGTTTATCCAAATTTTGCAGACTTAGTCTATGTTGGGTCAATGTTCAGTCATATCGGGTTCAACTGTCTTCTTGAAATAAATGAACAAATTTGTCCTTGCTTCATCCTTGAATTCTATAGTCAATATCAGTTAGATTATTCTGATGAGGGTCAAATGTTAATCCAATTTGTCATCCAAAATAATTTCTTTTCATACACTCTTAAAAAATTCGGTCAAATTCTTGGTATACCTTACAAGGGCGCATGTATTTTTACCTACAAGTGGTCACTTGACGACTTGCAATATAGTGTCCATACGGATGGTCCATATAAAATTGACCCTCCTTTCCTGATGACATCAAAAATTATATTTAAGAGGAATGAGAGGGTCCGGTCACTCGTATTCGTTATAGAGCCGAAATTCATGTAGAGGAAAATGAAATTCTAACTCGTAAAATCGTGTCAACCATGAAACCTTGGGTCGAAATTATCTGAGAAAATTTCTTTTGTCTGGGGGGCAACTGGGACCACGTTCCCACGTGCCTTTGTTATATGCTCTATTGTATTGCAAAGTCTGAAAAATTCAATCTTGCATTTTTCATTGCAAAACGAATGGAGTTTGTCACTAAACAAACTAGGTTGATACTACCATATGGTATGCTATTGACTCGCTTGTTTAAGTATGTCATGAGTGAAAGTCCTGAGTTTTTTAATGAGTCTTATGTCTTGTACGACCGTCTCATGTATCCTCTTGCCGCTCAACAAGAGCGAAAGACTCGAAAGGATTATGGCACGAAAAGAGGTTGTCACTCCACTTCCTCTTCCTACGCCTTCGATCAACCATTTTCCTCACATCTCAACGATGATGATGATGGGGGAAATGACGAAGGGACCTCGCATGCAAGCACTCCTTCCCTCACTCATTATGTTAATTCATTAACAAATAAGGTTCCTTGAGTCTTTAAAAACCCAACAAATGTTGACCCTAACATGGAACCATTTTACACCCGCCAAGCCAAAATAATCAACCGTCAAGTGCAGTTGCGAGATGAGTATCGTGGTGGATTAAGGTCAATCGAGAAGGGTTTTAAGAATTTGTGGAGAAATATAAAGAAGAAGTGAGCAATTTGGATAATTGCTATAAGACAATACACTTATATTTACTATTTTATTATGCTTGTTGGTACTTACTATTACTATCTATGCTTAGGTACTTGAACTTATGCCATTTAGTAGTTTGTTAGTATGTAGTATGGGCCACATAACTTGCCTTGGATGATCATTCAATTTTATCATCCTAAACCTTGCTTGCATGCACTTTGATACACTATGGTTACTTCTATGATATTATGCATGCTTGAGTATCTCTTAGTCAATATGCCTATATTTGCTTCTCTAAAAGAATTTAGGATAGCTAGCTTTGTGGATTCCATTATTGGAAAGTATTAGATGATTCTTGGTGAAATAGGATTGATTGCAAAAGGGAAAATCTAGGAAACTTTTTCTATAAAGGATTTACAAAAATCAGGACAAGCTGGAAAATTTTTGTTTCTCTAGAAAACAGCCCCCATAAACATGGGGCGGCCCCCAAATATATCTTGGACTGCCACCATATATATGACCGCCAATAGGAGTCATGGAATTTTTACTGTGTCTCTTGATTTTCTGTGCAGTTGACCATCCTCTTCTCTAGACCCAGCTGCATTTCCTGTATTTGCTAAACCATTTTTGGAATCTCCCTTCCTAAACCTCATGCTTTACCTCTTTAATCCACTCCTTCTAAATTAAATACTCATCCTCACCATTCTTCTTATTATCTTCATCTCCTTCATATCTTACTTCCATGGCTTCCACTCAAGCCTCCTCTTCTCACCCTTCCAAGAAAATCAAACTAACCATCATTCCACCTAGACAACTCTTTGTCAACATTTCTAGTGATGAAGATGTAACTACCACACCTTCTCCTATAACAACATCCTCTTCTCCATCTCCACTAAATGCACCATCAAAAACTCCATCAACTAAAGACACATCATCTACCTTTGGTACTACTTCTTCCTCATTTGAATCAAAACCTCAATCCTCACTTCCTACTTCTAATGACACACCGTCTCCTAAACCATCTAATCCTTTTCTTGATAATATCATGGATGCACCTCCAAGACCCTCACACCCTCTTCCACTCCAAAGTCATCCTTCCTTGGACATCACTCTTTCCTTGTCACCAATCACCCCTCTTGATCACATTCTTGATACCCTATCACCACCCTCACTACAACCACAACCTCAACCACCTCTCATGGGTTATACTATTTACTTTAACTATCATTATAACACCTTGTGTTTTAGGGTCATTTACAACGTCAATAAATTTACTATTTATTTTTAGTCTTGTACGCGTTTGCTTTTAAATTGAAATCGTTAAGTTAAATCGCGTAAGCTAAAAATTATCGTTCAATGTAAACGGGCATCAAACAATTAAATATTTACATCAAGCAAGTGTTAAGTAATTATTTGGAGGATAATTATTAACTTTGTTCTTTTTATTTTTATTGGTTACGTAAAGTGTTTACGTTTCGTGATAAAATACGTTTAGGCATTCCCAGAACTACCCAAACTTTTCTACGCTTCAACAAATACCCACAATTACACCCAATACTCAAAAATTTCATAAATATCTTATATGTGCATGTGTATGGCCGGATATGGATGGAAACATAAGAGATAATATCTCAAAAATCTTGTAAAAGTCTTGTACATCAACAACTCATTAAAACAAAATGACATGACTAGTGTTCTTCACTCTTTTCTTCCTTGAATTCCTCATCTTGTCCCTAGACTTTCTACAAGTGGTCTTGACTAGTCTTGGATGTATATAAGGCTTGCACTAGAAATATAAGCACATACACTTCATTTCTTTAAGTGAAAAACTTTACCATTCTCTTTTGCTCTCTCCAAAACCCACGACCAACACCAAAAACACCTAAATAATTCATACACTTTCATTTACAACATATTCAAGTATTCCCACAACATATCTAAGATATACTAAGAAGGTTTGAAGGTTTAGTTTAGAGTTTAAAAGGGTTAAACAAGTAAGGATCAAGATTAGGGTTTCCATTGAAATTAGGGTTTTCAAGGTCTTGGAAGCTAGGGTTTGAATGCTAAACAAGTGTTTAGATCATATTTTTCATCACCATACTTTATACTAAGGTTATTTAAAAACCTTAATCTCTTTACATTCATGATTTTATGTGTATATAATGGCTATGTAGTTAATCACCATCTAGGAAAATTATTTATATGTAAAATGGAATTTTTACTTAGGATCATGGTATGATATACTGTCATGTGCTATATTGTTGTTAAGAACATGTGAGAATGGAAGAATATACATTATATAAGTGTGGTTTATGTATAAAAGCTTATATAAACTAGTTACCTAAAAAGTGTAGTTATAAAAGTTCATGAACAAATAAGTATGTAGACTTATGGATCTTGTGATTCTTAGATAATCTTTGGACAAATCAGGGACTAAGGACCCTAAGTATGTAGGACATGTGATATTAAGTGTTGAAATGGACTTGTAACTAGTGTGCTAAACTAAAAAGATATAAAATCAAGTTTTAATCATATTTATACAAAATGATCAAAACCTTCTGTTAGAATTCGAAATAAAACATAATTATTTTATATTTTTATAAAATACTACATCTCATGAAGATTCCAAAAAGGAAAGAAACTCAAAAAACCGATTTATAACGAAGAAGATACGGTATTTACAAGTTACACGATAATAAACACGTTTATAAAAGAAATTTTATAAAAACTTTTTAAGTTTCACTTCTGATATATACAAATGGTTATTTTTCTCAAATAGTACATATATTTAGGATTTCAAAACATTAAGAATTATAATTTTTTGATCAATAACGAAGGAGTTATGATTTTTTTCCATGTTTACGATAATTAAAGTTTATAAAAATAAATATATAAACTATAAACAGTAAAAATCACTATTCATCTCAGATACTTTTTAAAAAAATACATTAGGTAGATAAAACTTTTAATTACGAAGGCGTGCTCGAAAGAATCACTAAAATCAAAGTTAAAACGAATAAGATACGACATTTACGAGTTTACGATAGTTAAATTTATAAAAGTGTATGAACAGTAAAAACCACTGTTCACCAGAGGACTTAAAATATGAAAATGTAATATTTTGATAACTCGTTTTAATACGAAAGCGTGGACATAAAAAACGGACTTAAAACGATATAGTTACGCCGTTTTTACTAAAGAGATATTTATAAACGTTTTTACTTTATAAATATGATTTCACAAATACGATTAGATGGTGATGTAGCTATATAGAATTATATATGGTATTAGTTAATCAAAATGCTTAGTACTTATACGGCCTTAAATTAATTAGGTTGCATTCGGGCGTATTCGTGACGCATTTTATGATTGTGATTTACGTTATCGATTCACTCACTCAAGGTGAGTTCATAGCCTCACGTTTTACATTTATAATTATTTATAAATTTTGGGGTGAGAAACATATGCATGTTTTATAATTAGACGTAAGTGGACATTTTACATTACGATTAGGTGTTTTCCTAAGTCACGATAACCCTCTGAGCCCATCATCATGAACTGTCAATTACTTGTTGTGAGCGCGATTGTTATAAATAGATCTATTAGGGATTGACATCCCCGTTCGGGTGAGTCATGCTCACTGTGCCGGTAAGCCGGACAACGAACGTATACCATCTCGGATCTGGGATGTTGCGGGTTAGAACATCATCACGGGCAATGTTGGCAATTTATATTGCAATTCATACATGTCGAGCTTCAGTGTCATGAGCTTAGGGAAACGTAATTACATTTTATGATGTTTGCATCTGTTGCATTATCATGGGGAAATCTTGCGGTCCTACATTATACATTTTACAAACCTATGAATTCACCAACATTATTGTTGACATTTTAAAGCAATGTTTTTCAGGAGGTCATTATGCACGAGGTGCAAGGGATACATTGGTGGTTATATTTTGGATGTCACTTGCATAAAGATTTGGTTGCATTACATTTTGGGAAACATTTGTCATGAACTAGAATCCTTATAATTTGTATTTTGAACTAGTGAAGCTTCGGGCTTTTGTAACAAACACTTTGCTAAATCCAATGTATCGGTTTTAAACGACTTTTTGGTCGTTCTTATATATATCTTGTGCTATTGATCTATGAAGTACCACCCTCAAACCCATATTCCATTGCAATCCATTTTGGGGGTGTTACAGATTGGTATCAAGAGCTAAGGTTATAGAGAACCAGGTCAAATGTTTTTGCTGGACTATAACCGTTTTCAAACATTGCATTCATACAAAGGCATTTTCACGGGACATACATACACTAGTAGTTGCATTAGTTGGTTATACTAGATGCATTCATAATTGATATACATGTTTATAATATAGTACGTATATTACGATAAGAGTCTTATATTAATACTTATATAAGATACTTTTGATTTTTAGATTTTGTCATGTCGGATTCAAAGGATTCCACAGTCACCTACATGGCGGTATCCGGTCCATTTGAGGGTTTGTCAGACATAGGATCTCTAGGAGTCGATGGACCACCCATGATGCCAGAGGATCCATATGCATACGTGGTGGCCGCTTTTCAGGCTCTGCCATCACCGGATTATGTGCCTGGCCCGAAGGAGCCAGGGCAGGCACCACTTTCACCAGAGTTTGTTCTTGAGGAGGACCCTAGTGATTATCCTACTGACAGAGGAGACGATGACGATGATGATGATGAGTCATCCAATGATGATGATGATGATGTAGACGAGGACGAGGATGAGGAGGAGGAGGAGGATCACCCAGCTTCGGTCGACTCTGTCCCACCACCTGTACATCGTGTTACTGCTACGATGTCTATCTGAGATGAGCTACCTATACCATTTTAGCTTGAGGCAGATATTGCCAGACTTCTTGCCATACCATCACCACTCTCCCCATGGTCACCACCACTACCAGTATCATCACTAGTACTTGTATCACCTCCACCACTACCTGCTAGTCCTACTTATCCGTTGGGATTTAGAGCTGCTATGATCCGGCAAAGGGCCGAGTCACCGTTCACTTCTCATTCATTATCACTACCACCACCTATCATACTCTCACATACCAGGGCATATGTAGCCATGATGAGAGTTGCTGCAATATCCACCTACATCTTAGCATCTCGATCAAAGACACCACCATCAGGGATACCACACTCCTACCCTAATCACCTTTTCCTACTCCAATCACCACCTTGCTTTTACCCTTATTGACGTAGAGCGAACAGCTGATGTTTGTTTACCACCTCATAGAGGGGTTGGGGGGGTGTGTATTGCTCAAGGTCTGAGATATAAGGTCTATAAGAGTTCATATGCACCCACAGCTAGACCCTCTGGAGGTTTTAGAGCAGACTATGGATTTGTTGCTATTTTGGATGACAAGATTAGGCGAGACCCTGAGAGAGATGTTGGTTATGAGATTACAGACACTTAGGATGAGATGCTTGTGGACATGCCAGGGGCACCAGTGACTTATGACACATAGTTGGGTCGACGGATGACAGATTTTGTCACAACGGTCAGACAAGATACTGATGAGATATATGGGAGACTGGATGATGTACAGGATGGCAGGTCATTGATGAGCGGTCGGCTCAACATGCTGTTTAGAGATAGACGTGCTCATGCTCGCACTGCCTTACTCATGAAGAGAGAGGCTAGACTTTCCCGTGAGGCCTGGGGACGGTCGATGGATACTAGTGACATCGCCCGTTCTAAGGTGAGAGCACTGAGGACTACTGTATTGGCACAGTAGACGGAGATTGCAGGGTTGCGGGCAGCAGACCGCACCCGACAGACACAACTTGTGGAGACACTGACACTGATGAGGACACTACAGACATAAGTGACAGAACTCTAGAGTCAGTTAGGACCCGCTAGCGGTCCAGCACAGCCAGAGATACCGAAGGAGACCGGTAGCAGTTTGTAGATTTGGTTATGTTGTAGCTATATTGTATTAGCCTACTAAGTATTACGGGGTAACTCTCGGCTAGTAAGGCTTTAGGTTGTTTTTATTTCATTTTATAACCTAAGGATAGTGATCATTTTGTAACCGAATCAGGTCATGTATGTTTCCAGATTATATATGGAAAGAATGTATTATGTCATGTCTATAATCAAATTTATTATGAATGAATGTAGATTTAGTTACACCATTATTAATTTCAGTTCAGTTGTGCATTTCACTGTGTAATGTGAATCACTTTATTTATTGTATATATGTCATGTCATGGTTATGATTTTATGAAATCTAACGGGTATTATATTTTCTTGTGATTGAAGAAAATGGCACGAAAAAGAACCACCAGAGCCAACCCCACCGCTACCACTGCCACTACTTCTGTGACTAATACCCAACTTAAGGCAATGATCGACCAAGGTGTTACTGATGCTTTGGCAGCACATGATGCTGACAGAAACACGAATGGCGATGACAGTCATAATTCAGGAACGGGTGTTAGAAGGACAGAACGAGCTGCTAGCGAGTGCACTTACCCAGACTTCATGAAGTGCCAACCTCTAAATTTCAAAGGCACGGAAGGAGTTGTCAAATTGATTCAATGGTTTGAGAAAATGGAAACTGTGTTCAGTATAAGCAACTACTCTGTGGAAAACCAAATCAAGTTTTCCACTTGTACTCTTCTGGAAGGTGCACTAACGTGGTGGAACTCCCACGTTAGGACTGTTTGTCATGATGTTGTGTATGCAATAACTTGGACAGACCTAAAAAATAAGATGACTAACAAGTACTGCCCGAGGGGCGAGATTAAGAAGCTCGAAGGCGAGATGTGGAATTTAAAAGTGAAAGGTACCGACGTGATAGGGTACAACCAACGATTTCAGGAACTGGCATTGCTGTGTGTTAGAATGTTTCCTGAAGAGTCGGATAAGATTGAGAGATATGTCGGTGGTTTGCCCAACATGATCTACGGAAGTGTAGTAGCATCAAAGCCTAAGACAATGCAAGAGGCGATTGAAATAGCAACTAAACTAATGGATAAGAAAATATGTACTTTTGTTGAACATCAGACAGAGAACAAAAGTAAGCAAGATGATAACCAATAACAACAACAACAACAAAACAAGAGGTAGAACATTGGTCGGGCCTACACTACAAGATCTGTTGAGAAGAAACCTTACGAAGGATCTAAACCTCTGTGTCCTAAATGTAACTATCACCACGATGGTCCATGTGCTCCCAAATGCAACAAGTGCAACAGAGTTGGCCATCTGGCCCGCGACTGTAGAAGTCCTGCAAATACTAATGCTAGTAACAATTAGAGGGGCACTAGGGCAGGTCAGAAACCTACTTGTTTTGAATGTGGAGCCCAAGGACATTTCAAGAGGGATTGTCCAAAGCTAAAAAACAACAACTGTGGTAACCAATGTGGAGGCAATGCTCCAGCGAAAGTATATGCGGTAGGCCGTGCAGGGACAAACCCAGACTCAAACGTCATTACGAGTATGTTCCTTTTAAACAACTACTATGCTTCTATCTTATTTGATACTGGTACCAATAGAAGCTTTTTGTCTACTGTGTTTAGCTCCCAAATTTATATCACACCATCTACCTTAGATCATTATTATGATGTTGAACTAGCTAACGGGAGAATAATTGGGTTAAACGCTATCATTCGAGGTTGTATATTAAATTTCTTAAATCACCCATTCAACATAGACTTAATGCCCATAGAACTTGGTAGTCTCGACGTCATAATCAGTATGGATTGGTTGCAAAAGTACCAAGCCGTCATTATTTGTGCCAAGAAAATCGTTCGTATTCCCTAGGGAAATGAAACGTTGATTGTTCGCGGTGACGGAAGCGACCGAGGAAACGAGACTCG